>JAHRHZ010000133.1:4315087-4336011 GCA_024137785.1 Ginglymostoma cirratum
GTAGAGAGAGCTTTACCCTGTATCTAACCCCATGCTGTCCCTGTCCTGGGACTGTTTGATGGGGACAGTGTAGAGAGAGCTTTACCCTGTACCTAATCCTGTGCTATCCCTGCCCTGGGACTGTTTGATGGGGACAGTGTAGAGAGAGCTTTACTCTGTATCTAACCCTGTCCTGTCCCTGTCCTGGGAGTGTTTGTTGGGTCAGATTAGAGGATGTTTTACTCCGAATCTAACCCTGTGTTGTCCCTGACCTGGGAGTGTTTGTTGGGGACAGTGTAGAGAGAGCTTTATTCTGTATCTAACCCTGTGCTGTCCTGGTCCTGGGAGTGTTTGATGCTGACAGTGGAATGAGATTTACTCTGTATCCATAGTTAAAAATTTACAGGGCATACTTACATTTATTAGCGAGGGTGTAGAGTTTAAAAGAAGGGAGGTGATACTGGAACTGTATAAAATATTGGTTAGGCCACAGCTAGATTATTGTGTGCAGTTCTGGAATTCACATTGTAGGAGGAATGTGATTGCAATGGAGAGGGTGCAGAGGAGATTTACCAGGATGTTGACTGGGCTGGAGAGTTTCAGGTGCAAAGAGAGATTGGACAGACTGGGCTTGTTTTCCTTAGAGCAGAGGAGATTGGGAGGGGACATGATTGAGATGCATAAATTTAAGAGGGGCATAGTTAGGGTAGACAGGAAGAAACCCCCTCGATAGAGGGATCAATGACCAGGGGACGTAGATTTAAGGTATGGGGCAGAAGGTTTAGAGGGGATGTGAGGAAATTCCTTTTCACCCAGAGGGTGGAGGTAATCTGGAACTCATTGGCAATAAGGGTGGTAGAGAGAAACCCTCATACCATTGAACAGGGTATTTAGATATGCACTTACAATAATAAGGAATATTCTCTCTGCCTCTCTCCCTTTGTCTCCCTCTCCATCTCTCTCTGTTTCTCTCTCTATTTTATTTTCTGTCTGTCTTTTTCCTCGTCTCTGTGTCTCTCTATCCAGCTCTCTCTCTCTCTCTTTCTGAGCCTCTTTCTCCCTATCAGTTCTCCTCTTGGTTCTGATGCAATTTCTTCATAGTGTTTCATTCATTGCGGGACCCATTCACTGATTGGTGAGTTCCAAATCCAAACCTCACTCAACAGAACACCGATTGGTCAACTGTCTCATAAACAACCCGCCCACTGAAACTGTGAGGACATAGAGCAACGGAATGAGAGAGACATAGACACAGAGGGGAGAGAAAAGAACAGAGACAGAGAGCGAAAAAGAAACTGAGTGTGAGAGATACTTGCAAAGAAGCACACCTCCAATACACTCAAAGGACAGAGAGAGAGTGAGAAAACAGACAGGGAGACGGACAAGGAGTGAGAGACAGGGAAAGTGGGAGTGTTAGAGAGACACAGAGAGTGAATGAGTGTTTAGGAGAGAGGTAAAGTGTGTACAGAGAGACAGACAGACAGGGAGGAGAGTGAGAGAGAGGGACAGGAAGTGACAGACAGACTGACAGAGGTGAGGAGTCATGCCTCCGCAAGTGAGTGAGGATGTGGAGCAGTCTGAGACGGCTTCACTCCCCCAGGATCACCGGAGCGTCCGGGAGCAGCCTGTGTGGATCTTCGGGTACGGCTCTCTGATCTGGAAACCGGGATTTCAATTCACCCGCAGGAGGATTGGCTTTATCCGGGGATACAGCAGGAGGTTCTGGCAGGGAGACTCCTATCATCGCGGGAATCAACAGGCAGTACGTGCGCGTTTTGCTCTGGGCTGAAGGAATGTGTGTAACAGAGATTAGGGGGCTGAGAGCTGGACTGGGATCTCCAGTCAGTCTGGAGCCTGGGTCTCCATCTGCACGGGAGCTGCTGCGGGCTCACAGATGTCCCTGCCCTGTCTCTATCTTGCACGGTATAAGGGGAGCTGGTGCTAATGCCACTGGGCATTAATGTTGCGGGGGCACAGGTTCGAATCCTACCCCCCACCCGCGGGTGAAATTGGAATCGATTCTGAAATGGAGACCGATTGCTGTAAAAGTGCCCCATTAGGGAAGGAATTTCTGCTGTTCCCTCCTGCTCCGGTTTACACGTGACTCCTGACCCGCAGTGATGTAGTTGACAGTCCATTTTGGGGAATCAGCAACAGATGCCCCATTCTCTGTGGTGGAACGTCACCACAGAGACCCCTGACCTTTCATTAAACGAGAGGAGTTGAACTACTTTCACTGTATTGTCACTGCTGTAACCCAGGAACCACAGCAACTAGGTTATGAACTCAATGAGCTGCAACATGATAATGACCAGGTCGCCTGTTTTTTTTAGTGATGTTGATAGTGACCATGACATTCAGGGTATCTGTTCTTCCGAATAATACCGTGGGATCCTTTGCGTGGACAGACAAAGCATTAGTTTAAAGGGTTTATCCATAAACCAGCATGCCTGACACTGCAGCACTCCCACAGCGCTGCACTGAAGTGTCAGTGTTGATATGCTTGCTAAGAGCAGCTCTGTGTAGAACTTGACGCTGGCTCAGAGCTGACAGCCCAAGAACCAGAGTGCGAGGGAATCAGAGACAGACTACTCCGTCACTGTAGAGGAGGGATGATTGTTTAGGGTGTGACCCACAAAAACTGGTTTGCAATCTGGAGCTGTCCCTCGTTTTGCCTCTGTTACACAGGCCATCAGCAAGTTAACTAATTGGGTTTGGTTTTGTTTTTGTTGTTTCAGCCTGGCCGGGTTGTCACTTTGCTGGAAGATGCTAATGTGAGTATTTTACCGTGACGTTGTGAGGCTCTGAACAGTACTCCCTAGATCCAAGTCACAGATACTGCACGCTCTGCACATTTAGGTTCCAAACTTTCCAAGCAACAATGTGAACTGACGTTGAGGAAACCATGAACACATTTTCAAGGAAAAAGATACTTTGTCTAAGAATGAGTCGTACAGCACGGGAGAAGCCCTTCAGTCCATCGAGTCTATGCTCACCTACCCAAACCAGTACCACTTTCCAGCACTAGGTCCATTGCCTGAAACGTTATGATTCTTCAAAATCTCATCCAATACTTTTTTTAAAAAAGTTGCGAGTTTCCCAATTCAACTATTCTCCAAGAGTGCATTCCAGATTCCCAGCACCCTCTGAGTGAAAAAGCTTTCCCTCAAATCCCATCCTGCCCTTCACTTTATAACTATGCCCACCCATTGTTGACTCTTCAAACAAGGGGAGCAGCTACTTTCTATTCACCTTGTCCATGCCCCTTATAATCTTGTACAAATCTATTTGATTCCCCTCAACATTCTGTGCTCCAAGCTTATCTAACCTTCATAGCTAAACTGCTTTATGCCAGGCAACATCCTGGTGAATCTCCTCTGCACCCACTCTAATACAATCACATCCTTCCTATAGTGCGGGGACCAGAGCTGCACACAGCACTCTAGCTATGGCCTCACCACAGTCCTGTACAGATCCAACATGACCTTCCTGCTTTTACAATTTATGCCACAGCTGTATGCTTTCTTCACTCCCTGGTTAATCTGTCCTGCTGTCTTCAGGGATTTGCGGATAAGGACCTCAAGATCCTTAGATCTTATAAATACCCTGCCATTCATTGAGTACTCCCTTGTCTTGTTACTTCTTCTAAAGTACATTACCCCAGAATTATCAGCATTAAATTCCATCTGCCAAAGGCCTGCCTGTCTGAACCAAACTATTTATATCTTCCCATAACCTAATACCTTCTTCCTCGCTACTGATCTCCCAACCAATCCTCAGGTCATCCACAAATTTACTTATCATCTCTCTCTCTCTAACTCCCTGCAATCACACAAACATTTTTATCGATATCATTTCTGTAGCTCGTGAACAAAAAGGGACCCAGTACTGATCCTTGTGGTACGCCACTGGATACCAGCCTCCACACAAACATCCTTCTACAACAACCCTCCCTCACCCATCGCTGAAGAAATTTTAGATCCAACCTGCAAACTCACCCTGGATCCCATATGCTTTTACCATATTTTTCAGTCTCCCTTGTCAAAGGTTTTGCTAAAATAAGTGTAAACTACATCAACCACATTAACTTCATCCACACACCTGATCACCACCTTGAAAAATTCAACCAGATTTGTTAGGCATGACCTCCCTCTGACAAAGACATTCAGACTGTCCCTGCTCCTTGCCTCTCCAAGTGGAGGTTAATTCTCTCCTTCACAATTTCCCCTACTACTGATGTAAGACTCACTGGTCTGTAATTTGCTGGTTTATCTCTGTCACCCTTTTTGAAAAGCAGGGCTACATCAGCCGTCCTCCTGTCCTCTGGCACCTCCCCTTTGACCGGAGAGGAATTAAAAATTTGAGTCAGAGCCCTTGTAACTTCCTCCCTCACCTCCCACAGCATCCTGGGATAATACTCATCCAGTACCAGGATTTGTTCACTTTTAAGCCTGCCAAATCTCCAAGACCTCTGCACTCCCTTTGTCAATCTGCTCAAGAACCTCACAGTTCCTCTTCCAGAATTCTATACCTACAACCTCCTTCCCAGTGAAGATAAATGTGAAGCACTCATTTTACACCCTGTCAATGTCTTCCAGATCCACACAAATTGCTCTCTTGGTTCCTAATGGGCCCTACTCTTTCCCTGGTTATCCTCTTCCCTCTGATGTACAAAATACCTTGGGATTCTCCCTAATATTTCCCGCCAGCGTTCTTACGTGCCCCTTCTTTGTTCTCCTAATTGTTTTAGGTAAACCCTGCTGCACTTCCCATAATCCACGAGGACCTTCAGTGATTTCCTCCCTTTACACCTGCCAAAAGCCTCTCTTCCTTAGCCAGTCCTGAATATTCCTAGACACCCAGGGTTCTCTGGGCTCGTTGCTCCTACACTTCATCCCAATCCCATTTCCTTTTTTGAACACCCTGCACTTTTTTTTTTGCTGTAGACTTTCCCACAAGGTCCCAGTCTACTTTGGCCCAAAGATCCTGCCTTATTTTAATAAATTCTGCCCTCCCCCCAATCCAAAACCCTTCCTTTGCACACCATCTTTCTTCCTTTTCTATAACAATCTTAAAATGTATGGAGTTGTGCCCAGTGTCACTAAAATGCTCTTCCATTGCCACTTTGTCCTCACTCCCCAGAATTCGTTCCATGGTCATTATTGTTCGATTACAATCTGGGACCTGTGGATCTGTGACAGATAAACAGCGAGTAGACAGGGTAAATAAGATGAGTTAAAGTGGCTAGCTTTCAAGATGACTGGAATATACAAGGATACAAGTTAAGTATGTTGTGATCTGGTTAGACAATATCTGGGATAATGTATTCGGTTCTAGGCATGATTCCCCAAACAGGCTGTATAATTGACTTTGAACCAAATGACCAGTTTCGTACTGGGGATCAAAGGGTTATGTTATGGCAGGTTGAATAATCTAGATTGGCACTCTTCAGCCACCTTCCTCCCTGCTCCACAGCCCTGCTGGTACATAGTCCCTGTTTTGGCCAATGCCGGATCATAGATTGCATCAGCAACCAATGCCTAGAAAGGAAAGCCAGTCTTTTTTATTCACCTATGGGACGTGGGTGTCTCTGGTGGGGCCAGCATTCATTGCCCGTCCCTAGCTGCCCTTCAGAATAAGGTGGTTTTGAGCTGCCTTCTTGAACTGCTGCAGTCCATGTGCTGTAGGTAGACCCACAAGGCCCTGAGGGGGGCAATTCCAGGATTTTAACTCAGTGACTCTGAAGGAACAATGATATCGTTCTAAGTCAGGATGGCAAGTGGCTTGGAAGGGAACTTGATGTTCCTGTGTATCTGTGTCCCTTGTCCTTCTAGATGGAAGTGGTTGTGGCTTTGGAAGGTGCTGTCGGAGGATCTTTGGTGAATTTCTGCAGTGCAGCTTGTAGATAGTACACACTGCTGCTACTGAGCGTTGGCGGTGGAGGGAGTGGATGCTTGTGGATGTGGTGCCAATCAGGCGGGCTGCTTTGGCCCGGATGGTGTCAAGCTTCTTGAACATTGTTGGAGCTGCACCCATCCAGGGCAAGTGGGAGTATTCCATCACACTCCTGACCTGTGCCCTGGAGGTGGCGGACAGGCTTTGGCAGATGGAATTTAATGCTGACAATCCTGAGGTAATGTACTTTGGAAGAAGTAACAAGACAAGAGAGCACTCGACGAATGGCAGGGTATTCGTTAGATCTAAGGAACAGAGGGATCCTGAGGTGCTTATCCACAAATCCCTGAAGACAGCAGGACAGGTTAATCAGGGAGTCAGGAGAGGAAAGCGTGTGTGTCTGTGTCTAACTGCAGTGTCTTCTCCTTCTCCCTCTGCCCAGGCTGACACATGGGGAGTGGCTTACCAGGTCCAGCAGGACCAGCTCAGGCATTCGCTGGAGTACCTGAACCTCCGGGAAAGCGTGCTGGGCGGATACGGGTGCAAGACCGTGACCTTCTACTCCCGTGGGTTACAGGCCCGTGGCAGCAGCACCCTGGCACTGGTTTACATCGCCACCCCCCGGAACCCGCTCTACCTGGGCCCTGCCAAGGCCGAGGACATTGCAGGGCAGATCGTCCGCTCTCGTGGCCACTCGGGCCACAACCTGGAGTACCTGCTCAGACTGGCACACTTCATGCGCTCTGCCTGCCCAGGGGTGGAGGACGAGCACTTGTTCTCCATCGAAGCGGCCAGCCTGGCCCTCGCGCCGGCCCCGGCTGATCGGCAAGCGTAGGCGGCGCCCGGGTGTGCCTGAACTGCCTCGGAAGCGACACGCACAGGGTGACGGAGCCTGACAGCCGAAGACTGTGCTGGCCGTACTGCTTGTCCACCGCTGCTTCGGAGCGCCGGCTCGACGTAGTACGATTCCCAAAGTACGAACCCCTTCCAGCACCTCTCCATCAGCCGTAGCTGCACGTGTGGGGAGATTGGATTTTTAGACAAACATTATAACTCTGTTGGAGTGCGGGGCTGGTGTGTTGAGGTGGGTGTGTGGGGTTGGCGCTCTAGTCTATGTTCAGTCTTCAGGTTCTTATCACCAGCTGTATCACTGTTACCAACAGCTATGTTTGTTATTTTTTAACTTATTATTTATAATCAATAAATGCTGTTTGCTGAGTCTTTTAAACGTTGTTACTCAGTACAGGGATGGAGAATTCTCTACCCGTTAATTCTTTTACCTCCTGAAATCTCTCTGGGTACAGGCGGTGGCGAGGGGACGGCACAGTGTGACCCCTTGAAACCCCCTTTAGCCGTTTGCTGCAATCGTTAGAGACAGCAAGAACTGCCGATGCTGGAGTCAGAGTCAACACATTGTGGAGCTGGAGGAGCACAGCAGGGCAGGCAGCATCAGAGGAGCAGGAGAGTAGAAGTTTCGGGTCGGGACCCTTCACCGCACGGTGTTGGTACAATCGTTAACCGCCTTCAGCTTCAACAAGTCTTTTCTGCCCACTGCCCCCTGATATCTCTGAGGCACCACATGCCAAAGCTGAGACTGATCAAAGTCAACCTGACCCTCTGGTGGGAAGGGTTGGCGGGGCGGGAAGTGGTTAGAGAATTCCAATGGGTTACGACCCGCTCCCACCCCACCCCACCCCACCCCGAGAGAAGACACCTCCTCAGCTCAGTCCAAAGTTCATTGGACCCATTATCCTGAGGATGCGGCCCCTCCCCTCTCCCTTCACCAGCCCCCACCGCCTCCCGCCCCCCACCAGAGAGGTCAGTCTCTCAGTATTGACCCTGTCAACTCAAACAACAATCTCTGCCTCAATATCAGCAAAACCAAGGAGCCGGTCATTGACTCCCGGAAGCGGAGTGAGGGACAGCACCCCCTGTCTGTATTAGTGGTGCTGAGAGCTTCAAGCTTGGGGTGACACAGTGGCTCGGCGGTTAGCACTGCTGCCTCACGGTGCCAAGGACCCAGGTTCGATTCCACCCTTAGGCGACTGTCTGTGTGGAATTTGTACGTTCTCTTAGTGCCTGCGTAGGCTTCCTCCAGGTTAACAAGGTGTGGAGCTGGATGAACAAGCAGCATCATAGGAGCAGGAAAGCTTGACGTTTCGGGCCTAGACCCTTCATCAGAAATGGGGGAGGGGAAGAGGGTTCTGAAATAGAGAGGGGGAGGTGGATAGAGGAGAGGAGGCTGACAAGTCAAAGAGGCGGGGATGGAGCCAGTAAAGGGGGGTGGTGGCGGGGGGTAGGGAGGAGATGCTCCAGTTTCCTCCCATACGCCAACGATGTGCAGGTTAGGTAGATCGGCTACGCTAAATTGCCCGTAGCATTCGGGGATGGGTCTGGATGGGATGCTCTGAGGGTCGGTGTGGACTTGTCGGGCCGAAGGGCCTGTTTCCACACTGTAGCGATTCTATGATCTGAAGCTCCTAGGAGTATTGCAAACAATCTAGCGTGGTCCCTTCACATCTACCCTACAGTCAAGAAAGCGCAGCAACACCTGTATGTCCTCAGAAGACTAAGGAAATCCAGCTCAGCCACAGTGACCATTACCAATTTTTATAGATGCACCATAACCTGGTCATATACTCTTCCACCCTCCTTTATCAGGCAGAAAACACAACAGTTTGAAAACATGTACTAACAGATTCAAGAACAGTTTCTTACCTGCTGTTATCGGACTTACAAACGGACCTCTCATGAATTAGAGTTGACCTTTCTCTGCTGCTGCAACACTATATTCTGCATTCTGTTCCATTATCTTGATTTACTTTACTTATGTAACGTCTGATTTGCCTGGGTAACACGCAAAACAATACTTTACACTGTCAACACTGTGTGGAGCTGGAGGAACACGGCGGGTCAGGCAGCATCAGAGGAGCAGGAGAGTCGACGTTTCGGGTCGGGACTCTTCATCAGAATACCTTTCACTGTATCTCGGGTGCATGTGACAATAATCAAATCAAATCAAAACAGGTCTCAAGAGATGTCCAGGCACAGGGATCAAGGACGCCCTTCGTTCGACTACATCCCCACGCTCCGCCGCGTTCAGGCTGGAGGCCACTGGGACTAATTCTCCCGCTGAAGCCTGACTCAGAGTGGCCTGAACACCACAATGTTCTGGCAGATTAGTCTCTTTGCATTTCTAGGGACTGCCAGTACTGAGGGCAGCGGCTGGGGAAGGACACATTGAACTGCGCCAATCTGTAACCACTGCAGGGGAGAAAGCCGAGAGTGGTAAAGACTAATCAAGCAGGATCCAGGCATCAGAGCAAGGCCGGGACTGTGCGGTGGTAGGGTGGGGGCGGTGGTTCAAACATAAAGCTGCTCAAGTTCTACTCCTTATGCCGGAAATTTATGTTCCCCATGTTCTGTGAAAACAGAAACCTGATAGCTGAGCTGCTGACACAACACAGGCAAGTAGTTAAAACTGGCTTCACTGAGGCTGCAGGCCAGAGCGCTTTCAGAAGCTGGCCTAGGGAGAAACTAGTCTGTGACTATCTCAACGCACACCCCCACCCCCATCCCAAAAGTTGATGGGGTTGTGGATTGCACAAAAAAAAAGGCGTGTTGGCACAGAGTGTCTACAGAGGGACGTGGATAAATTAGGTGAGCGGGTAAAAACAGGGCATATTGCAGGGAAATGTGAGGTTATACACAATGGCAGGAAGAACAGAGGGGTTGATTATTATTTAGAAATACTACAGCCAGCTACCAAACACACGGGGATTTGGAGGTGCTAGTGCATAACTCACACATGCAAAAAAAAAACTAGCATCCAAATTCAACAGGTAATAGGGAAGGCAGATGCCTTGATTTCAAAAAGAATGGAGTATAAATTTAGGGAGTTTTCCCTAAAATTATACAAGGCAAGTGTCAGACCACAATTGGAACATTGAACAGTTTTGGGCCCCTTAGCTAAGGAAAGGTTTACTGGCAGTGGAGGTAGTCCAGAGAAGGTTCACTTGGCTGATACCAGGCATTGGAAAGACTGCCTTATGAGGAGTGGTAGAGTAGATTGAGACTTGTTGGAATTTAGACAAATGAGAAATGCACAAGGTTCTTAGCTCCCAACACTACTGTTTGTTTTGTAGTGCTATGGGGCCCGTGGATCATGTGTATAATGGGTCTGGGTGTTTGCATTCCCTTTTCAGTTATCTCAAAGACCTTCTCCTCAGTGTTTTTCTTTTGGTGGCACTTCAGCCCCACGCTCCTGATCTTTGAGCACCCGGTACAGAGGGGCACGGGCAGGTCAGAGAATCTCCATGTGTGTCTGCTCCTGGTCAAGTTGGTCCAGGCAGCGGGCAGTGGAGAGGGTCATTACAGCCTGCCCCAGTTCCTCTCGAGTTACGTTCGAGCCCGGGTGTCCCTGGAGAGGGTCCAACAACACTCTGGATGCCTTTAGGGAGAGGTGGGTACAGCTAGCGTTGGGGGATGGTGTAGACGAGTGGGAACTGCTTTATTCCCCCCTCCAATTCTATTATGATTGGATCCCTACCCTCCCCCTCACTTTTTTCTTTCACATAAGTATTGTCCCTACTGGGGTTTGCTTATTACTGGTTCCCTGGCCACACGGGGGTTTTTTCCTGGTGGTGAAAATGTTGGATAAAATTATTTTGCACATGGCATCTTTTCCGACTCCTGCACTTGCATGCATACGTACACACACACACACACTCACTTACACACACACACTCACTTACACACACACATACACACACTCACACACACACACAACATGTAGGAAAAATAAGCACTACTGCTGTATAGCAGTGGTGTAGGGGCATATTGGAAAAAAAGTCTTAGGGAGCTTGACAGGGTAGATGTGGAGAGGTGGTTTCCCCTGTGGGAGATTCTAGGACCAGAGGGAATAATCTTAGAACAAGGGGTCATCCATTTAAGATGGAGATGAGGAGGAATTTCTTCTCTCAGAGGGCAGTGAATCCTTGGAATTCTTTACCCCAGAGGGCTGCTGAGGCTGGGTCATTCAGTATATTCGAGGCTGAGAAAGACAGCTTTTTAATCAGTATCGGAATCAGGGTTGTAGAGAAAAGGCAGGGAAGTGGAGCTGAGGATTATCAGAGCAGCCACGGGATTACAGGATGGCAGATCAGACTCGATGGGCTGAATGGCTTACTCCTGCTTCCAAATCTTAACGACAGGAAATTTGCTGGTGATTCACCCCCCACCCAGTTTTGGGGCAAGGGTGGGTGTTACAATGGCCTTCACACACCGCTCCATCAGCATTACACCCTTGTATCTTCATTACTCGGGCTTATAACACACTTCGCGGGTACTCGGGGTGGGGAGGGTGCTTTTTGATTGTGCTTGGCAGGGTGGTGGGTCAGTGGTGATGTTTGCGACTTCCATTGCCTCACTGGCAAGTCAGAACCAAAACCAAAACCAGGCGGACCCTCTCTGCCTGGGATGAAGCGGCACCAATTGTAATGTTTCAGGTAGGACAGACTAAAGCACTAATGTTACATCTGAACAAGCAGTCATCATGTACAGAATGGCCATTGTGGTCTGAAGGAGGACTTGTTTAGGAGCTGAATCACTGATAAAATCACAGAGGACAAATGAACATCCAGATAAAACATCCACTTTCCAGGATAAATCGATTTCATTACAACTTCCCTTCCCTTCTCACGCCTTGAGATGAAGTCATGACTCAAGACCCATTGACAGCATATTTCCTGCAATTATGGATGATTCACATGAAGGGATTGTGTAGGGGCTGCTTTACACTGTGTCTAACCCGTGCTGTCCCTGTCCTTGGAGCATTTGATGGGAACAGTGCAGAGGGAGCTTTGCTCTGCATCTAACCCTGTGCTATCTCCGTCCTGGGAATGTTTGATGGGAACTGTGTAGAGGGAACTTTACCCTGTAACTAACTCTATGCTGTCTCCGTCCTGGGATGGTTTGATGGGAACTGTGTAGAGGGAACTTTACCCTGTAACTAATTCCATGCTGTCTCCGTCCTGGGATGGTTTGATGGGAGCAGTGTAGAAGAAGCTTTACTCTGTAACCGACTCCATGCTATCCAAGGCCTGGGATGGTTTGATGGGAGCAGTGTAGAGGAAGCTTTACTCTGCATTGACCTCAGGCAGTCCTTGTCCTGTGATTTGATGGGGACAGTGTAGACAGACCTTTATTCTGTATCTTAACCCTGTGCTGTCCCTGTCCGGGGAGTGTTTGATGGGGACAGTGTTGAATGCAATCTCTATGCTTGAGCCCAGCTGGCTGTATCTCTAAAAATGCAGATTCTACCTGTTGTTGCAAAGTAGTGGGTACAGAGATGGGGGGTGGGAGGGAGGCACAGTTGTGTGGTTAGAGAACCATAAATAACAGGAAAATAAATAGCACATCCAAGAAAATAATGAATAAGCAGTCAAACTATGACAAGTCTTGCTGCAATCACAACCTTGGGTTTATCGTAGTAATGCAGATCTTCCTGTATGTTCAATGCAAGAGACACAATGTGAACTTTCCCTGTCTCCCTGTTAATTCCCTCAGTCCTGCTCCTCTGGGAAACTAAATTCATCAATGGAGCCAAATGTTGCTCAAACAATAGGAGCCAGATCAGTCAGGCGATTAGACTCAAAGGATTCAGGAATTTAACAAACATTTATTAAAAAGAGAAAACAACAGAGGGGGGAGAAAAATCTCTCCATTATGAGAAAACATTCAGGTCAGTGTTGAATGGAAATAGAGCGAGGGGGGTTGGGAGAGCACAAGAGAGCTAAAGACGGTCACGATTCAAACAATGAAGAAATTAGAAATCGTTCTCAATATCCGCCCATCATCAAGAGTGCACCCCACTATGTGGCCAGTGAATGTAAACAGGCCTAGAACTGAATCAGCTGAGTATGGAACTACAGTCTGCATTGAGTGTCTTGGACATTGAGATACATGGCCCGGAGTACAGATTTGCCACTTGAGTCATTGGCTCTGTGAGGAAAGGTGTAAAGTTAAACATAAGGGGAAGGAATAAGAAATATACTAAAGACATGAGAGATGCAGTCATTTGGAAGCACAGAATTTGAGTATTATGTTGAAGATTTCCTTCCCATCCCCATCAGGACAATTTGCAAGAATGCCGATTCCACCTTGAAAACGAATGAGGAGAGTGCTGATTGGTTGGCAAGTGGACTCTTGAATGGTTAAGCTGTCGTCATGGAGGATGTACCAATTAATGATGGCTGACAGTTAACAGCCAGTGACTAGTCAGGGCCTTGTTCCAAGCAATGAATAGCTGAATGGCTATGTACTTTGCTGAGTTGAAACAGGTGTCCTGCTGTCAAGCAGTGGGCCTTGCCTATAGAAGCATTGAAAATGGGAGTAGGAGTAGGCCATTCAGATCTTTAACCCTGTTCCACTATTTTATATGACCATTTAAGTCAATACCCAGTTTTTGCATTCTCCCCATGCCCTTTGATCCCTCTAGCCCTCAGAAATGTATACCTTGGAAATGTTCAATATTTTGGCCTTCACTGTTTTCTGTGGAAGAGAATTCCACAGGCTCCCCATGTGAAGACATGAAGAAATGGCCTACCCCCTATCCTTAAAGTTCTGGTTCTGACTCCTCAGTCATTGGGAACGTCCTTCCTGTGTTTACTCTGTCTCCTCCTGTTGGAATTTCATAGATTTCTATAAGATACTCCCTCCCCCTGCTCATTCTTCCAAACTCCAGTGAATATTGTCCCAAATGTTCCTTTGATAGAATAGGTTCAAGGGCTGAATAGCCTATTCCTGTTCCAACATTCCTAACCGATCCAGTCACCTCAGGCTGATTTCTCTGGAGTGGCAGAGGCTGAGGGGAGTCTTGATAGATGTCTATAAGGTTGCATAGATAGGATCGATCGATGGCCAGAAACTTTTTCCCAGAGTTGAAATTTAAGATGAGAGGAGGAGAAGTTCAAAGGAGTTGTGAGGGGCAGGTTTTTTTACACAGAGAGTTGTGGGAATATGGGACGTGCTGCCAGGGGTGGTGGTGGAGGCAGATACAACGGGAGCATTTAAGGAACTTTTGGATAAGTGCATGAATGTACAAGGAATGGGGGAATATGGACCTAAGGCAGGCAGAAGGGATTAGTTTAATTTGATGTCACGTTCGGTACAACATCGGGGGCTGAAGGGCCTGTTCCTGTGCTGTACAATTCAATTGTCTAACGCCAA
This sequence comes from Ginglymostoma cirratum, assembly GCA_024137785.1. Classification (NCBI taxonomy): domain Eukaryota; kingdom Metazoa; phylum Chordata; class Chondrichthyes; order Orectolobiformes; family Ginglymostomatidae; genus Ginglymostoma; species Ginglymostoma cirratum. Next base: position 4,329,191 of record JAHRHZ010000133.1, read on the forward strand.
GTATAGAGCAAGAAAAGCTGATCAAATATAGGGAATTCAATTAAAAAGATGGTTTACGTCCAATCAACTGAGGGAAGGCAGAGAGGAAACAGCAAAACTGTGCTCACAGACTTTCAATCTCCTTGGATGTAGTAGATACTCCAGAGAATTAAAGAAGGGTGGTTGTGTAACAAGAGAGAGATAAACCAGGTAACTTGAAACTAGTCAGCCCAGTGTCAGTCTCACAAGGCAGGTCATGCCTGACAATTTTTTTTTGTTTGAGAAGCCAATGAGTGAGATGTGGCAGAGAAGGCGTGTTGGTAAAATATAAAGATCTGATAAAGTGAAGGCAGATGTTATTGCAGGAAAATGTCAGCGTGGGTCACATGTCAGTTACAGAACCAAAACAAACACAGAGAACGCTGGAGAAACTCAGCAGATCCAGCAACATTTGCGGAGAGAGAAAAAGTTAACGTTTCGAGCCCAATCTGCATCAAAACTGAGGGAATTGAAATAGTTGTGGTTCGAGTCATGCCAATGTTTATTAAGCTGGGCGAGTGAAATTTGTCATATCCCGGTGTTGAAATCACTGCTGGTCTCAAAACATAGGGACTGACTATAGGATCACATGTATCTCTCAAAATAAGGAGCTTAATTAACTTTGATTTGGATTGCAATCGACTTCAGGAGACTATTATAAACAGCAGGGGAAAAGCAGAATGCGTCCTCATTTTCAAAAGGGAAAGTGGGTAACTAATGAAAGATGGTGGAAGCAGTCCTTGGATGCTTTTAACTCAGAGGCAGATAGATTTCTAATATGCAAAAGGTGAAAGGCTACTAGGGGTAGGCAGCAATGCAGACTTGAGGTTAAAATCAATACTGCCAGAAGCCTTTGGACTACCCTGAAGGGGAAGCAGTATGTCTTTCCCTCCTGTTCAAAAAAATGAAGCCTGAAAGAAGCCAGTTTATTTTCCGCCATCAGTTGCTGTAGATATTTTCTAATCAACCTGCTCAGAGGTATGGACACTGCCACTGTACCACAAGAATCCTAACTTCAGCAGGTTGCTGTATGCTGTGGCTTTAACCAGTAACTTGAGAGTCTTTGTGTTTAATGTGAATGAAAGACACATGATGGTATACTGTCACTTGAATTTTGCAGTAAAGTGGTGAAAAACTTCAGCTGCATGCACCATCCAGCACCATCGCTAAGAATAAAAGGAATAAAAATATGCAGCTGAAAGAGAGTCTATCTTCGTTCCAACACCATGAGCCTGGATTTGGCTCACCAACGACAGCTGTGCTGCCAACCTCCTCTGCCACCTTGGCCGCCATCTGTGCCAGACCCAGGGTCAGAGTTACCACTCTTCAGGTGCCATCTCTTCATCGCTGGGCCCATCTCGCCAGTGGTGCCTATACCAGATCCCATTCTGGACCCACGCTTGCCCCGCAACCAAGACCCTCCACCTCCACTGCCTTAAAAGACCCGGCTCCAGGCTTACCAAGACCGGGAGCTGGTGCTGCCACCGGCACCGGCGATAACCAGGGGTCCCCAGCTCCGCTGCCAGGGTAGACCTCCCACCACCTCGCCAAGAATTCCCACTGTGGTTGCCCTCCTCCATGATGTCACCATCTCCCGCTGATGATAAAGAAAAAGAAAACGGACCAATTGTCTTTGGCTCTTGTAAAGACCTGAATAGGACTGGGAGAAGGGAGATTGAAGAACAGCAATCCAAAGGATCATCTCAACAAAACCCTGTGGAGTCACCAAACTGCTTTCCTAGGGCTTGCCCTTCTGGTCACAGCACTAAATGTTTTTGCCTGTCTAATTACGTGTAAAGAGGTTATACAATGGCGTTATGAGTTTTAACTTTGAGAGTAGTATGTAGACCGTTCACAGTTGTTTACCTGTGCTTAGAATCCATTTATTTGCAAAAAGTATCAATGCTTAAGTACAGAAATTTATGCTGTGATTTGTGTTAACCTGGGCCTGAGAGGTATATTGTTGCCTTCGCAAACTTTGATAAAACTTTCACCTTTGGTGATGACTCTAGAAATAGTGGCACTTGATTTCCAGTAAGGTGTGACACGGGGTAAGATAGGGAAATAGGAAAGGTAACCTGGAGAAAAACCCTGAACACTTGACGTAAAAACATCTTTCGCAATTTTCCCAATTTAACACTGGAACACCATTCTATTTTGTTTCTTATTCCGCAGCCTCTTCAGCCCAGGTGAGGAATTCCCTCTCCAATCAGCTCAGCAGGAATATTGGCTAAGGATAAGCTCAGACTCATTGCCGATGCCTTACTCAGTCAAACAGCCTCACACAAGAGCAAGGTCACGAGGTGCATGTGGAACTTGTATCCCAAATGGAGTCAGTATAATTCAGTACATAGCATCAGTTCTACCATATATATGTTCCACACAGATCCCTCCCATACAAGCAGGAATAAACTATTTACCTCTCATTATATACACTGGAACAGATATGCCCTCCTCCTCATTATTGACAGTTAATGCAGACTCTACCTCGCTTACATTATAGATTGTTAAAACAGGCACAAAGCAGTTCTGAGGATGGGTCACCGGACCTGAAACATTAACTCTGAATTTTTTCTTCACAGATGCTGCCAGACATGCTGAGCTTTTCCAGCAACTTCTGTTTTTGGTCCTGGTTTACAGCATCCGCAGTTCTTTCGGTTTTTACAATTAGTTCATGCTTCACGTTAGAAACAGGTACTGTAGACTGGGGTTATATGGAGTGATTAGTAATTCAAATGCCCACACAATTGATGCAGTGATAAGAGCTCAAATCTCAACATAGTGATAGAAGATTTTAAACATGAATTAAATAATTAAGATAGCCGGAATACTTAATTGTGATCACAAAACTAGCAAACTGTTCTAAAATTTCAGAGAACTGGGAGGAATTCAGCAGTTACAGAGTCACAGCGATGTATAGCATGGAAACAGACTCTTCAGTCTAACTCATCGATGCTGAAGAGATATCCCAAATTAGTCTAGTCCCATTTGCCAGCATTTAGGCAATATCCCACTAAACTCAGGGGAGGTGATAGCCTACTGGAATTATTGCTGGACTGTTAATCCAGAGACCAGGATAACATTCTGGATGGCAGATGGTGAAATTTGAATTAAACAAAATATTAAGAATTAAGAATCTAATGATGACCGTGAATCGATTGTTGGAAAAACGCATCTAGTTCACTCATGTCCTTTAGGGAAGAAAACTGCCATCCTTACCTGGTCTGGCCTACATATGACCCATAGAAACGTAGTTGACTCTGAACTGCTCTCTGCGTAATTAGGGATGGGCAATAAATGCTGCCTGGCCAGCGACACCCTCATCCTGTTAATGAATTTTTAAAAAAAGCATTCCTATTCATATACCCATCCCGATGCCTTTTAATTGTTGTAATTGTATCAGCCTCCACCACTTCCTCTGGCAGTTCATTTCATAGATGCACCACCCTCTGCGTGAAAAAGTTGATCCTTAGGTCCCTTTCAAATCTTTCCCCTCTCACCTTAAACCTATGCCCTCTAGTTTTGGACTCCCCCACCCTGACGTAAAGACCTTGTCTATTTACCCTATTCATACTCCTCATGATTTTATAAACCTTTATAAGGTCACCCCTCAGCCTTTCAATGTTCCAGGGAAACTAGTTCCATTCTATTCAGCCTTCTGGCAGAATGTGTGAACGATGGAGAGTTAACATTTTAAGTCTGGAATGAGTCATGAGTCATATTGGACTCGAAACATTAACTCTGTTTTTCTCTCTCTCAGCACAGTTTCTGCCAGACCCGCTGAGATTCGCCAGCACTTTATTTCAGATTTCCAGCCTCCACAGGATTTTGCTTTTGTTCTCTAAATTCAACAGGTTCACTCATGTCCTTTCAGGAAGGAAACATACTCAGGCTGGTTAACAATGTGACTCCGAACTGTTGAGCTAATAAGTCATTGAATGATGTCAAAGATAAGCTGATGAGAGAGACTTGGATATTGTTGTAATAGTTTGATGAGAACGAAACCAGCCTGACCATTATACTGTATACAACAACGGCACACCAGCCAAGTCACCCCTGTGAAAATAAAATCTTCTTACCATCTCAGGACTTATGTCAAAATTGGAAAGATTGTCCCACAGATTGGTCAAGTGATTGCCTGACAGTCAAACCCACAAATCATAACTTACAGTCATAACATTCCAGGTTGGTCCATCTCCACTCCACTGACAAGAGAGGTCTAGAAGAGGCATCAGAACAGTGGCGCAGAATCAGGAAGCAATGGCCCCAAAAGTCACCAACGTTGAAATTTTCAGGGCATCAGGCATCAGGGCATCAATTTTCAGGTTGAACATGAAACCCCCTGCTGATTACCATCCTCCAGCTGAGGCACTCCTCCATGCTGAACATCACTCGGAAGAAAGACTTTGGGTTTGAGGTTCATAGTTCCTTGAAAGTGGCATCACAGGCAGACAGCGTGGTGAAGAAGGCATCTGGCATGCTTGCCTTCATTGATCAGAGCATGGAATATAGGAGTTGGGAAGTCATGTTGAGGCTGTCCAGGACATTGGTGAGGCCTCTTCTGGAGTACTGTGTCCAGTTCTGGTCGCCCTGCTATAGGAAAGGTATTACAACCTCCCCTCTGTGTGAAAAAGTTGCTTCTTCAGTCCCTTTTAAATCTTTCCCCTCTCACCTTAAACCTATGCCCTCTAGTTTTGGACTCCCCTACCCTGGAGAAAAGACCTTGTCTATTCACCCTATCCATGCCCTTCATTATTTTACAAACTTCTATAAGATCGTCCTTTAGCCTCCGATGCTCCAGGGAAAATAGCCCCAGTCTATTCGACCTCTCCCGGTAGCTAAAAGCCTCCAACCCTGGCAATATTCTTGTAAATCTTATCTGAACCCTTTCATGTTTCACAATATGCTTCCTATAGCAAGGAGACCAGAATTGCACACAGTATTCCAAAAGTGGCTTAACCAATGTCCTGTACAGCCTCAACATGACCTCCCAATTCCTATACTCAATGCACTGACCATTGTATTGGGTAAAGACAAGTGTACCAAACACCTTCTCACTATCCTGTCTACCTGTGACTCGATTTTCAAGGAACTATCAGCCTACACTCTGAGGTCTCTTTGTTCAACAACACGTCCCAGGATCTTACTATTAAGTGTATAAGTCCTGCCATTTAAAAGACACTTGGAGAGGTACATGAATAGGAAAGCGTAGAGATTGGAACTTGGTCAGCCAGGATCTCACGGAACGAGTTCCCTTATTGGGGCTGTTAATCTGGTCTAATCAGGGAGTCCTGGCTGACACAAATGAACAGGAGACTCAGGGGTTCTGCTCAGTCTAGGAGCCAGCTAGGTGCTAGCTGGGTCAGTGTCATGTACATTGCACATGTATATAAACAGCAACCTGCTGGCAGGATACCAGTCTTCATGGAGGTATTTCAGTGGCAATGAGAGAAAAACATACCCCTGAAGAAATTTGCTTGCCACAGTCATCTTTGAGTTGGCGTAAGCATTTCTGGCATCACGCTGATTTTTGGGAAGCTTGTGTCGTTTGATCCTGCCCTTGAAGACTGGGCCCAGTCTGTGAAAAGAGTACGTTATTTTTCCTGGGCAAATGACATTAGGGCAGATGAAAAGCAATGGGTAGTTCTCCAGACAGCGTGTAGACTCAGCTTTGTCGGTTATTAGAAGTCTAACTTTTGCCGAGGCACCAGATAGTAAAACCTTTCAAGAGTTGACGGATTTAGCTGAGGAATATTATGACCCCAAAGCACCCCTAATTCTGAGATGCTATCGGTTTTAGTCGACAGTTCACAAACCAGGGGAATCTGTATCTGGATTTTTGATGAAGTTAAGACAACTGGCAGAGGCATTTATTTTCGGTTTAACCCTAAGTGAGATGCTGAGAGACTGTTTGGTATAGTGTGACCATGCAAAAGCACTTACTAGTTGAAGCCCAACTGGAATTCAAACAGGCACCACAACTGACTTTGCTGTTAAAAAATGCAGCAAGTGAAGCTTATGAGTTGCAGGTCACGCTGATGGAAGTGGATGTCCTTGCCAGACCGACTGAGTTTCGGGGGGAACACAACTTGAGTGAAGGCAATTGCATAGCCTCACTCAAGACATATTCTAAACAGAGGGACCTCTGGTCAGCCCACAGCAAAACTCCAAAACCAAGCCAAGCCTTGGCCAAACTGTTAGAATTTTCTTGAGGATCCGGGCCAGCAGGCCATTATAGTTACTGCCGATATATGGGCTCAAGGCAGCAAAACAGTCTCACTTGACCTGAACTGAGTAAGAGAATCCAGACCACTTTCCAGGAGAGTGCAAACCCTAGAAAGCCCACATACATCTGCTTTGGAACTGTTAAATTGCCTAGCAACATCCAAACCAGAACAAACCAAAATAAATATCTGGTTAAATGGTCATCCGGTTCTAATGGGGGTTGACACCGGTGCGGCTGTATCACTGATTGTGGAACCAGTCTTTACCAAAATTCACTCTGGACTCCAACCCTTAAGTTTACATAAGGCCTCAGCCATGCTGAGAACCCATATCAGGGAACCCTACAGATTAAGGGTACAAGTTCAGTTCAGGTCTCTTCTGTGAAATAGCTGGTTCAGTTACTACTGATTGTAGTAAAAGGCTCAGGCCCAAGCTGATGAAGCAAAATTGGTGGAGAAAGAGATAAAAGGTACTGCAGATGCTGGAGAATCCGAGATAACAAGGAGTAGGGCTGGATGAACACAGCAGGCGAAGCAGCATCATAGGAGCAGGAAAGCTTGACGTTTCGGGCCTAGACC
>JAHRHZ010000133.1:4336411-4353100 GCA_024137785.1 Ginglymostoma cirratum
TTTCTGAAGAAGGGTCTAGGCCCGAAACATCAGCCTTCCTGCTCCTCTGATGCTGCTTGGCCTGCTGTGTTCATCCAGCTCTACACCTTGCTATCCAACCAGTACAGTGGACTTGCACACAAATGGCAGGTGTCGGCGGTGGGGGGTGCATTGTCCTTTGTGAAACTGGATATGTGCCGTGGACGCAGAGATCCGGTCTTGGCAAAACTAAAACAGCTGGTGGTGAATGGGGGGAAAACTAAAGGGCAAAGGGCCATCACAATCAGAATTGAAACCAGCGAGTCCAGATCACCACATAGGACAATATGTTATTATGGGGAGCAAGACTGATTGCCCCGAGCAAAGGTCACTGCCAGATACTGGCTGAAGTCCTCCAGGGTCATCCAATGATGATATTGGCCAAAGTCATGGCAGGTGGCCAGGACTGAATGCAGATATAGCTGTGTTGGTGGGGCAGTGCCCAAAGTGCCAACACAGACGACATTATGGTTCAGCCACATCTGGAGTATTGTGTACAGTTCTGGTCGCCTCATTACAGGAAAGATGTGGAAGCGTGCAAAAAGGTGCAGAGGAGGTTTACCAGGATATTGCCTGGAATGGAGAAAAGGTCTTACGAGGAAAGGTTGAAAGCACTAGGGCTTTTCTCTTTAGAATGATGAAGGATGAGAGGTGACTTGATAGAGGTGTACAAAATGATCAGAGGTATAGATACACAGCCAGAGACTTTTTCCGAGGGTGGCGATAGTTATTACAAGGGCCATAGTTTTAAAGTGAGTGGAGGTAGATACAGGGGAGACGTCAGATGTAGGTTCTTTACTCAGAGTAGTAGTAGAGGCGTGGAATGCATTGCCGGAAAGGGTAGTGGAGTCGGCCTCAACAGGGGCATTTAAACGGCCATTAGATAGGCATATGGATAATAGTATGAGGTAGGGGTGGAGGTTAGACAGGCCTTAGATTTAGGGTAAAAGTTCGGCACAACATCATGGGCCGAACAGCCTGTACTGTTCTATGTTCTATTATCAGCACCAGACCCTCCATTCATGGAAATGGTCCAGTAAACCATTGACTGTGCCAGTCTTCATAGGCTTTATGCTTTTAGTCATTGTGGACGCCCATTCAAAGTGGTTGGATGTGTATAGAGTTCATTCGTCAAACACAGGAACGGTGATTGAAAAGTTGCAAGCATCATTTGCAATACACGGACTCCCAGAGATGTCAGTCACAAACAATGGGCTGTCATTTACAAGCAGGGAATTCAAGTATTTCCTAAAGTCAAATGGCATTCTGCACGTAAGGATAGCTCCATGCCATCCATCGTCCAATGGCCCAACAGAAAGAGCAGTCCAAACTTTTATAGTAACAGCGTACAGCTTCATTCAATACCAAACCTGCCCTGGTTCCTGTTTGTTTTCAGGACTACCCCTCAAGCAACTGCAGGGGCAGCTGAGGCAAAGTTGCTAATAGGGAGAAGATTGCACAGAGGTTAAATTACCGTGGCAGTAAGCAGAAAATACTGATACATATGCAGCAGGTTTGGCCACATTTGTGGAGAGACAAAGGCAGTTGACATTTTAAGCCTGTGGCCTTCTAGCAGACACTGTTTGCATATTTTCAGCGTGTCCTGCTTTTTTTTTTAAAATTTCAAACCTTCGCAATTGCATTTCATCCAGTCATAGCTGCTGGTGGATAATTAAACAATGAACAAGAACAGGAAGGTCCATGCACATCTCCATTTGCAATGATAGGGGAGACTGGTAGAACTTGAACTTCTGCCTCCTGGTCCCAAGATAGGGGCATTACAAGAGCCCGACCAATAAACAGTGGAAGTTTCTGCAGGTTCCTTTAGGTTACTGTGCATATGCAGTTAAACAAGGATCTGTGCACTAAAACGAATCACCCACTCACTCCAAAAGAAAAGGGTATGTTGATCCCAGATGCCACTCCTCAGCTAATTCCATTTACTCCATGTGTGATCTAAAAACTGAACACAATGCATGCACAAGGATCAAACTGGCTCCAGAAGTAGCAAACTGCCCCGTGCAAAGACCGAACAAAGCGGAATATGTTCAGATATGCCTTGTCCACAGATAGCAGGACAAATCCATCCAGAAAAATGCCACTCCCTCAGCCTACTTTTAACCAACACAGTGGAAGATATCATTAACAGTACAAGATAAATCGTAAGTGGTACAGAAAGTCCAATCATTCTACAGCCGGTGTTTATATGCCCCCCATTTCCTATCATATTTTCAAATTTGTACCTGCTATAATAACCATTTCCCTTTTCCCTCACATGCTCGTCCAATTTCACCTTAAATGCATCAATAGTATTAGCTTACAGGGCAGTGGTGATGTAGCTGTTACGTCATTGAGCTAGTAATCCAGATTTCCAGGCTGATGTTCTAGGAGAACAAAGAAAAATTGTCTGAGAAACACAGCAGGCCTGGCAGCAAAGGTAGAGAGAGAAAGAAGTTAATGTTTTGAGTCCAGTCACCATGGTGATATGACATTTGTATCCATTGAAAATCTGAGATCAAGGAAACAGCAGAAGCAGCTTCATTAAATATTTTAAGACACAGTTGGATAGATTTTTGCATGGTAGGGGGAATTAAAGGTTTTTGGGGATAATGCAAGTGGGAAGAGCTGAGACTACAGACAGATGAACCATAATCTTATTGAAAGGTGGAGCAGGCTCAATGGGCCAAAAGGCCTACTCTTGCTTCTATCTCTTTTGAACTTGTAAAACCTAGTCTAATGGTGACCGTTGATCACGGTAATGGTCATACACATGTTAATGTCCTTTAAGGAAGGAAATCTGCCATTTCTACCTACTCTTCCTACATTGTAACTCCAGACTCATGGCAATGTAGTTGACTCATGAATGCCCTCTGGCAGCAATTATGGACAGGTAATAAATTATGGCCGAGTCAGTGATGCCCACATCCCATGAATGAGTTAAAAGAACATTCTGTGATACCAAGTTGCAAATTCTTACTCATTGTTGAGTGAATAGATTTCTTCTGAATTCAGGATTGCGATTCTTGGTGACCACCTGCTATCGATGGCCTCTAGCTGCGCTCTTTCTATAAGAGGACGCATTTGTTCTGTATCCACTCTGATTGAAACCTTTGAAAATTTTAAATACTTCTAAGTAGGTCACATTTTCCACATACAATGCTCACTGATCTTGGCGAGATAATGAACCAGAGGCATCAGGACTCTCTGTGGCATTTCAACCAAATTTTTCACTTGCAAGCTGACAAAATGAGTTTGGGAGATGTTCAAAGCAAGGTCGACTGAATCCTCACCTGCAGAGGCTTTCCACCACTACAATGGTGGCTCCACTTTTAAACTGTAATTTACTGGCAGAAAGATGCTTTGGGATAGCTCGTGGTTGTGAAAGATGCTCCAGCAATAGCAAAACATTTTGTTTCTTTCCGAACAGAGGGTCACAGCGATCAGGTTAAACACTCTATTTTAGTTCAGTACACACTGTCTAACTTTACATCTGATCCTGTTATCTAGCTGAGCCCATTTAAGTGTACATTGGCAAAGGACCAAATCTGGTGCAGTCCTTGTCTGTACAGTCCAGTTACTGGTTTCTCTTTCTAACATGGGTCACTCCAGCAACTGTTTAGAGATCCTTATTCACAACCATGGTTAACATAAAAAAACCAAATAGAGGCAGTTCTTTAGACACTTTGATTTTATTATGATACTGTACTGCTTGTACCTGAATCATTTTTGCTAAGGTTGAACAAATTATGATTTTATTAACTGATTGTACTGAGTTATGGCATAACAATAAAACAAATCAGTTAACCAACCCGCACTGTCAGGGGAGGGTGGGGGAACAAACTGATTCAGTGAACTGGTATTGCATTGTATAATTAACCACCCAGGCCTCGTCTTCCATGCATCCTCCACAAACCTTCCCAACTCTGAACTGTAGGTCCAGCTTCCATGTAGCTCAGAAATGAATTATTTTAAAAAAGGCCTAGGGCTCTGTTTGAGTTTACAACTTGTACCAGACATCAAATTGGGTAATGGGTCTGAAACTGTCACGCATTCTCTTTAAAAGTACAAACATTTAGTGATGTAACGGCATCTGGACCACAAAATAGCCGAGTGCAGCAACTTGAAACAGGACCAGAGGATCCACATTAGGCAACCCCTCTCATCCAGGCACACAGTGTCTGCAGCACACATTTTTATGCACTTGGCCAAAGGAAGATGCTTACATACACACTGTGGCAGATCCGGCCTAATTTGGGTCTTATGGTTGAGATTCAGCACTTACACAAGGGTAGATGTAGCTGTTAAGGTAGTGCACACTGGCTAGAAGTGGAATGCAACCCGCAGAGAGGATAAAGGATGAAGGATGTGATCTCAGTATGACACAATCACCTGTACCCTGGCTGGTGCTGTCCAGGGTTTAGATCATCAAACTGCTTCACGTCAGTGTATCTTAGTGTCTGGAGTTCTGTTGTATTCATTGGGGGGAGCAGTGGGGGAAGAGGTTGTTCACACTGTCTCACAGAGCTGCCCATACAAGTAGAACAATGTCTCCTAAATTATACATGGAGTCTTTCAACAGATCCATTCCACTGGATGGAAAAACTAAGCAGCCGGTGAATCAGAGATGTAAGGCAACACCAAGCCTGTCAACACAAGGAAGGGACAGTGGGTTCAACTGAAGAGCAGTAATAAGTGCAGATATTAAACTATGGATTTTAACCTTGATATAATTTAGAATGTTAAAGGACTTCATCTGTTCTCATTGCTTAAAATACTGTATATATCCCACTTTACAATATATTGGCTATTGATTTCAAAATCTAGCCTCCAATTTCTTGACCTTCCTTTGTTCTGTTTTGGTCCACCCAAATGGGGTGCAGTGGCCCCTCCCAGGGTTCTGGCTGAACGTTTAAACAGAAGGCAGCTCTCAGGAAGGTTATTCTGTGACTCAATGCTCCACATCTCAAATAAATTGAAACACAAGCACACAGGGGTAAACAGGAAAGATGATACACTGAACAAGAGGGAATAGGAAAGAAGAGGAGACTGAGACCAGACTGAGAAATGTTGGGAAGGGGGTGGAAAAGAGAGAAAAACAGACAGACAAGAGAAGGAGAAAGAGATAGCAGTGGGGAAAGAGAGACAGAGAGAAGACACATAGTATCGGGGCGTGGCGGGTGGGGGGGGGGGGAGAAGAGAGAGAGATGGGGAGGGAGAAATGGAGGGGCAAGAGGGAGGGCAGAGAGAAACACTAGAATAGGTCAGATAGGGAAGGGAGGAGAGAGCGACACTGGGAGAGGAAGGGGTTGGTGGGGCAGGGGGGAAAAAGAGAGAGAGATAGGTAGTGCAGTGAGAGACGGTTGCAGGGTACGCAATAGGAGTGGAGAGGGACAGACAGTGGGGTGGGGTGAGAATGTGGGCAACATGAGGAGAAACAGGCAACTTGCGGCTGGGACCACATTTATTACTCTACTGCAACGATTAGCATGTTAAATTTAGTTTGAATTCTGCTGAGGAACTTGTGATTTATGCATTCTCAATGACAAAGTACTGTTTGTACATAACCAGAACTATACAATAGAGTGGAAATGTATTATTGTCCCACCTCTGGGCTCTTTTTAGCACCTCCTATTAATGGCAACATGGGAGAGATTTGGAACTTTGGGATGAAGCGCAGAATTCAATCCAAATCCAGTACATAACATGCTGGATTATCAAAGAGTTGCACTGCTTTGGCCATGCAGTATCCTTCATAAAATTTCACATGGAAGGAAAGTTAATGTTCTGTGCAGGTTTCTAGATCACTATATCCTTTGGATTTCAAGCAGCTATCACATGGTGGTGCCATTAACTGTGCTAGGAACAGGGATTACAAAGTGCATCCTGTGGGTATTGCAGATGCCCCTTCCTTTCCCATGTGATTTCTGTATATCAATGTTTGTTGGACTGTGTCGGTATCTGCAGTAACACTCTGCTACTTGAGGATAATCCTGAACTAGTCACAGCTTCCACCACTGCTGGAGAGTTTCAAAGCGGGTCACGACATGGCCACTTTCTATTCACACTGAAGGAGAGCTGGAAATGCATAGTGGGTCTATCAGATTCTGACACAGAAAGAAGCGAGCACCTGCTCTCTTCCTCCCGTTGGCTGACAATTTCCAACAGTAAATGTGACTTTTTTCTAGCATTAACTGATTGCCAAAGTCTTTACATGAGTAACAATGGGAGTGGGAACACAGACTGGATGCTACAGTTCACAAGCTTCGATGTGTGCTGACTACCAACAGTCAGCAGACCGGGACTTATACATGGAGGCTTGTCTCGGCCAGTCCAGGGGTCACTGCAGCTCTTAAGCAGGTGCCGCTTGCAGTCACTGGTAGCTGACTGATGCAAACATAACAGTGGTATGAGGAAGGAGGAGGCATAGAGGAAGGCACAGGAAGCTGAATGCTGCTTCTGTTCTCAAGGGGAAATAGTTTCCGCCTCTGCAAATTAAAACACAAGGACTTCAGAATGTTTACCTCTCAGCACTGGAAACTAGTAAAAATTCACACGCATACAATCTCTCCATAAAATTACTATTCATCACTTGGCTGGATTCTCACCAGTCTCTGTCAGGTTAGTAAAAGATAGCAGTTTGTTTGATTTCTCACTTTTTTTGTACATATTTACAAATTCATCTATAAAAAAATAGCACATTCAAAAAGAAACAAACAAGGATTCTGTGCTCTCCTGGTAACATTATGTACACGTCATTCAGAGGGAAAAAGGCTTCTCCATGATTTCACTTAGGCTATTAAAACAACTCTAAACCCTTAAACACCAAAGTCTTGCGACCTGTCCTCCCTCCCCTGTCCACTCACTGCAGCCCTTCCCTCCCCCAACCCACACCAGTACTTTCATGGTTACCGGCCCCCAACAACTGGGGGCTGAACCAGGCCTCGGCTGGCCTTCTTGTTGGGGGACGGTGAAGGCGTGCTCGTATCAGTTGGAGTCTGGGGTGTCCCTGGGACACTGTTCGACATGCTATGAGGGGAGCTCAAGGGGGAGGTGCTCATCATTCCAAAGGTGGCAGTGCTTGTTGGCCAAGAGAGGGGAGACTGCCCGGGGCCACTTCCTGTCATACCTGGAGATTCAAGAAAAACATATCTTGAGATTCAAAAGCAAAAACGAGTCAATCACAATCAACAAAATTAAACTCAAAATCATCAACAGTTTCACAAAAGTGGGATGGATATTAGTGCCGGCACATTTGCATGAGCACCATATTGATTGTTGGCCCCCAGCAAATCTAATGTAGGCACAAGTTAGGTGAAGCTTTATCTACACTGTCCCCATCCGAGCACTTCCAGGACAGGTACAGCACACGGTTACATACAGAGTAAAGCTGCCTTTACACTGTCCCAATCAAGCACCCTCTAGAAGGGACAGCACAGGGTTAGATACAGAGTAAATCTCCCTCAAACACTCACTGGACACATATGGCAGAAGTTATGCAGGGTAAATTTCCAAACACTGATTAATAACATGCAGAAGTTCAACCTCACCCTCAAAAACATAAAAAGAAAATAAACATTAATTTAATGAGTTGCACGTTAATCTATAATGAATAAAGCTTGCTCGATTATGTCAACCCATTTTTTCTACTTGGAGCATAGTCAATCACTAATCAGATTGCTTTACTTCAAAAAAAGAGCAGCCAAGCTGTCAGGAAGGATTCAATTGCTTGCTCACTGCACCCCTCATTTAATATTCCCCTGGTAACCCTTTTATCAACATGCTGCTCCTGGGTGCTGCAGGGAAACCTAGTCTGGTTGGTCATTTAAAGACTCATCATTCATGACATAACTGAACAAATTCTCAGTGAAATATCTAAATGGATGAACAAAAGTGGGAATTGTGAAGTGGGTTCAGCAAGGAACCAAGTGTCACCAAGGTGGAGACAGGACAGAACATCTGCACAGGGCAAGTATGAGTCAAGTCAATGATAAATACAATTAGAGGATGAAGAGAACGCAGTGCCAGGAGAGCATGAGTCAACCGAGAATAGAGGCGATCAGAGAATGAAAACCCATAGAAGTCAAGTCAGGATAGATGGAATAGTTTCATCTCAAATATTTTGCATCTAGCACAGAATGACACAAGATGTAGGCCAAACCCCAGCTACAGCAATGAATAAAGGTTCTTTTTAAGGAATGCAAGTGACATCTTTATTATTTGCTGCACTTTTACGTAGATTTTAGGTTCATTCTCTTGTCTGGAGTAAATATATCCACTTGTTGGTGTGAACCAGTGACTTGGTTTAATAAGGGTGTTTAGTCGGTATAATTTTTGAATAAGGAGAATCACACAATCAATCAATTTCACTAAATGCTGTAAAGCAAGGATTCTTTATTGCGATCCCTAGGTCATACAGTTGATTACCTTGATATCGGACAGTAAAATGATTACAGTCTCAAGGGGTTTATATGGATAAACTAACTTCAAACAATACACTTGCTTTATAAAGCTCAAACCATTCTCACTTATGTTGAAAATTGAAGTTGACATGGTATGAAGTTGCACCCAATGCTAGTGAGGCTAATGGACTTTACTTCAGCCACAAGGAGTGAGGTTAGTACAAGTGCACCAATGATGACACTACATTGAGTCTTTAGGGGGAAAGAGTGTGCTGCCACTGTTCCAAGGCAGACACTGTTGAGAGCTTCCATCTACTCCTTACCTTTCGATACACTGTACCCGTACGCAGCATATGCAGCAGCTGAAGCTGCTGCTGCACCGGCCCTGGCTCCTGCCATCGCTGCAGCACTGCCAGCAGTAGACTTGCGGCCTCGATTTTTCCCTGAACCTTTTGAGGTACTTCCAGATCCTTTCGGACGGCCCCTGCCCCTCCCTGACAGGCCTACATTAGTAACAGATTTGTCTTGTGGAACGCCTGAAAAGGAAGATTAATACATCACCGCCCAGGCTATAAAAAAACAGAAATTCAGTTCATGAATGTTCTACTAAGGTAGACACACTGAAGTGTGTCCACATTAACAGCTGGGATCCAATAGCCATCACAAGGCATTGTAAACCACTGACAGAGGTTTTTATTAATTGCCCTCACGTTGCCTAGTATCAGAAACTGGGAGCAGGAGCAGCCTTCCAGCTCACTCTGCATTCAACATGATCATGGCTGATTGTCTAGCTCAACAGCACATTCTTGTTTTCACTCCATATCCCTTTATACCTTTACTATCTTAAAAAAAACACTATCCTGAATATATTTAGTGATTCATTCCTCACAGCCTTGTGGTAGCAAAGTCCACAGGTTGACCATCTTCACTGAAGATATCTTTCCTCGTTGCTGTCCTAATGGTCTGCCTCGGATCTTGAGATGCTGTCCCCTGATTCCAGATTCTCCAGCTAAGGGAAAACACCTTCTCTATATGTAGTCTGTCTAACTTTTTAGAATTTTATACATTTCAATCAAATACCCTTTCATCCTTATAAACTCACGTGAATACACACACACAATCCAGTGGCAAGAAAAAGTCTAGGAATAATAAAACTGGATAGACTACACAACATACTGGCATCGCCACTGGAGCAAATTCCTAGAACACCCAAGTGGCTCAATCACCTCTCCACGGCAATGAAGAATGTTGGGTTTGCCAGGTGATGCCCACATCCCATAAAGAAATGCCTGTAGAGGCATTACTCATATGTAGGCAAACGTACTGACACATATACAAGCAAATATACAGTCACACATATACGCAGGCACATATATAGAACTACCAGCAGGATATGAGAAAACAATTCACCAAGTGCTGAAGGGAAGATTACAAATTGACACTTTGGACTGATATCACAGTTGAATTGTTCTCCTACCTCCCACTAATCCCCAGCTGCTAATTCTATTTATAATCACAAGCTTGAGTGGTACAACAAAACAAACAGGAAACTAGACAATTAAACAGTACGGGTGACGATCACTGCCCCGGTGACTCAAAGTCACGCAACGACATCCGACTTTAATCCAAGGTTACAAAGTAACCAACTATGTTCCCAGCCACACATTTGGTGCAAGGATGGGTTACTTAATGCACCGAGAGCTTCCTGTTCGTCATACCGTTCACATGGTCTGAAGTTGAGCCTGCAATGGAGACCGGGGAATTGGTTGCTCTCGACTGCGATGCTGACGTTGGGTCGTCCACAATCACAAGGTCACTGCTGCTTTCATCGGGTGCAATCGATCCAGTGTGCTGTTCACTGCTCATAGATATCTGTGGGGGCAGTAGGTAGAAGTTATATTGCAAGCCAGTTTGCTTCTGCAGAAATGCACTGCATAATCGCTAGATCTCAATAAACGATTGCATGTAACTCTATTGTGGGAGTTCTTGCACAATATCACTTAGACTGAGCAGCGACATGGATAAACAAGCATAAGTTGGATAATGTACTACCAAGGTGATAGCATGTTACTAAGTAAGAAAAGGGAAAGGTATAGTCATCATAGACCCAGAGGACCATAGGCTGCTCTCTAATTAGACACATGATTGGTGACAGTTTAACGTGAGGCTTACCACACCTCAGGCGAGGTTGAGAATATGGTGCCTTCATGGTAACATCAGCCGCTGCTGGAATTGAACCTGCACTGTAGGCATCACAAATCAGCCATCCAGCCAACTGAACTAAAGACCACTGGACAATATGTCAGTAACATTAAAATAAGTATGCATCATTAAATAAACAGGGACCAAGCTGATAGGAAATTTTCATCTCAACTTCACATTGATGGTCACAAAGGATCAAAAAAAGAAGTCACTGTTACGATTAGATGTAGTTATCACTAAGTTCATAAGATGTAGGAGCAGAATAAGGCCACTTGGCACATTAAGTCAGCTCCGCCATTTAATGAGATCATGGTTGATCTGATAATCCTCAATTTCACTTTCTTGCATTTTTCCCACACCCCTCGATTCCCTAATTATAAATCTGAATATCTAAGCCTTGAAAATATTTAATAAACCAACTTCCACAGCCCTCTGCAATAAAGAATTGTACAGGTTCACTACTCAGAAAAAAAAACTCTTCATCTACGTCTTAAATAGACAATGTTATATTCAGTGATTATGTCCTCTGGTCTTAAAACTTGCGCACAAAGGGGAAACAATCTCTCCGCAACCACCCGGTCAAGACCCCTAAGAATCTAGTATGCTGTCAGACTAACTTCTCAGCCTTCAGTTGCATAACAACAGTCAAAAACACCTTTAAAATGAAAAGAATCAAGTCCATTTCCAATACAAGAAAGCATAAGCCACATGAAGTTGTTGTGAAACAGCGCCCTTTTTAATTAGCAATATACACTGATTGCACAGTGTGCTAACCCCACATGATGCACACAATTTTTTTTTACATGGGCCTCTCCAGTCCAGTCTAGTTCTTTGCTAAGAACTTTAAGGAAAACAAAGTGAAAATGTTTTGGAACCAAGGACCAGAAGCAGGATGAATCACAGACACAAGGTGGGTTATCACAACTTCTGAAATGCAAAACTCCCGTCTATGCTCCAATGCCTTTCCCTTGTTATTTTTTGGCTTTTTTTTTTGTTTCTCATTCAGCCATTTTTTTCTTATTTCTTTACAAGGATCCAAGATTTCCAGAATACTCTCTTTAAATAATGGCAGTCATATCCCCTTTTTGATGATATACCAGTAATACAATGATTCCTTGATTTTTTTGACCTTCCAGGTATTCTTTTAACATATTTTTTTTGACAGACATGCTTTTTCCTAGATATTCTCCTTCCCACAAATACTCCATCCAACTTTGCTGAAAGGTTCCTTCCTTCAGTCAGTCTTACTTCTGTGGTGGGCAAATTATTGGAGAGGATTCTGAGAGATAGTATTTATGATTATTTGGGAAAGCATAGTTTAATTAGGAATAGTCAGTATGGCTTTGAGAGGGGCAGGTCATGCCTCACAAGCCTTAGTGAATTCTTTGAGGATGTGACAAAACACACTGATGAAGGTAGAGCAGTGGATGTGGTGTATATAGATTTTAGCAAGGCATTTGATATGGTTCCCCATAGCAGGCTCATTCAGAAAGTAAGAAGGCATGGGATTCAGGGAAATTTGGCTGTCTGGATGCAGAATTAGCTGTCCAATAGAAGACAGAGGATGGTAGCAGACGGAAAGTATTCAGCCTGAAGCTTGGTGACCAGTGGAGTTCCGCAGGGATCTGTTCTGGGACCTCTGCTCTTTGTGATCTTTATAAATGACTTGGATGAGGAAGTGGAAGGGCGGGTTAAGTTAGTTTGGCGACGATACAAAGGTTGGTAGAATTGTGGACAGAGTGGAGGGCTATTGTAGGTTGCAAGGGGACATTGACAGGTTGCAGAGCTGGGCAAAGAAGTGGCAGATGGCAGTCAACCCGTAAAAGTGTGAAGTGATTCATTTTGGAAGGTCGAATTTGAATGCAGAATACAGGGTTAATGGCAGGATTCTTGGCAGTGTGGAGGAACAGAGGGATCTTGGAGTCCACGTCCATAGATCCCTCAAAGTTGTCACCCAAGTTGACAGAATTGTTAAGAAGGCGTATGGTGTGTTGGCTTTCATTGGCAGGGGGATTGAGTTTAAGAGCTGCAAGGTTATGCTGCAGCTCTATGGTCAGACCACACTTGGAATACTGTGTTCAGTTCTGGTCTCCTCATTACAGGAAGGATGCGGAAGCTTTAGGGAGGGTGCAGAGGAGATTTACCAGGATGCTGCCTGGAATGGAAGGCAGGTCTTATCAGGAAAGGAGCTAGGGCTTTTCTCATTGGAGCGAAGAAGGATGAGAGGTGATTTGATAGAGGCGTACAAGATGATGAGAGACATAGATAGAGTGTATAGCCAAAGACTTTTTCCTGTGGCAGAAATGGCTATCACGAGGGGGCATAATTTTATGGTGATTGGAGGAAGGTATAGGAGAGATATCAGAGGTAGGTTCTTTACACGGAGAGTGATGGGTGCATGGAATGCACTGCCAGCGGTGGTAGTAGAGACAGCAACATTAGGGACATTTAAGCGACTCTTGGATCGGCACACGGATGATAGTAAAATGAAGGATAGGTGAGTTTTGATCTTAGAGTAGGATATTAGGTCAGCACAACATCATGGACTGAAGGGCCTGTACTGTGCTGTACTGTTCTATGTTCATGTCTAAATTCAGTCCTTAGATATATGCAGGGAAAGGAAATTACTAAAGATAGGTCTTCTCATAATGTCAGCTGGGCCAACAGCTGAACTCCAAACTGCTTTAGTATGGAGTGAGCCTCCATCCTCATGCAGTATTGAGTGCTGGTTCCACCTCCCAATCTACTCCAAGAACTGTCTGGCACACAGTCCACTGGCCATCGAGGCCTCACTATTTTTCCCTGAATGGAGCCCTGGTGCCACTGCAGACAGACACACAAAATGTGAGTGAACCTTGCAGCTGGTTTTATATCTTGTGTCCCTGTGCTGATCCATGCTGAGCTCCTGCATTAGAGGCTCTGTTTTCTATTACCTCACTGTAAGGGCTAGGCATGGCTGAGTCCACACTGATGAAAGACTCTTCCCCATCTGCTGACAGGTTTCCCGACGACATGTTGGAATTATCAGCAGATGCTAATGAAGGTGTCAACATAGTCCATCCCTCTTTCCTTCGCTTCACAGCGTTCTCTCCATCTTCTTTCTTCTTCTGTCAAAGACAAAGTCAACTTATCAAAATGACAGTCTTTCAACCACACCTATTCTTGTGGCACACAGCCACCAGTGATTCCATGAACTGATAAGACATTCACACACCCACAAGACAACTCAATTCCATTCCCTTGGCAGCTTCAGCACAAAATTGAAAGCAGGTTCACCAATTCTGGTTTGGTGCTGTGTACAGCTACAGGCATGGATCCTGTAACCAAATTGTACCCTCCTAGTCTTAAATATCTGGAGTTCTTGGTCTGCTGAAGGATGATTTCGGACTAGTCTTGTGGTGCTGTACATTTGAAATCTCCATCCAAAGCAGGGCAAGAAGCCAGGGTAAGTAGCGTAGGTGAAATTCGGTCAACATTTAGAAGAAACTGTGCACACAGTCCTCGTTTCCCACATTTATAATGTAAACTACATGTTTAAATCGACCTTGTTGTGTTGGTGCTTTCGGACTGCAGTAGTGATATTGCACAGACACAGATAGCACAGTGTAATTCCTAGACAGTTTCTATTATTAGATACAGGCTCAAGAACAACTTAAACAGGAAATTTTGGTCAAAACTACTTTCAAATGCTGCTAATGACCTTCTCCAAAGGCTCCCTCTAAGTGTCCACACAGCCACAGCCTGCATGAGGAAGCAAGGGAGCTTTCCTCTGAATCTATCCCTATACTGTACTTGCTCTGGGAGAGTTTGATGGGCCTGTGTTGAGTACAGGGTGTTTTTACTTGGTATCAACTTGATTTTACCAGCATTGAGAGACCCTGATGCTGATACTAGGTCCTGAAATCTTGCTGTGCTGACATTCCGCACCTTGATAAGGACCAGAACCGGACTTATTTTTTAAAACCCGTTTAAGGTATGCATCACCAGAAGTCCTAATTAATTCTTGTCTAATTAGTATTCTTACAGGGTAGTGGAGTAACAAACGGCTAAAGTTTGCAGAACCAGCTTTTTTTTCTATTGTGGGACTATCTGAAACTGTGTGGGAATTCTTGTGTGAATACATACTTATGGAAGAGTATATAAAAGTGAGAATACGTATTGGAGAGTTGTTCTTCTTTCCACATTGTGTGCGTAAATGATTACACACAAAAGTGAGAGTGTAGGTGAACCTGCATGTAAACATGCGCTAGTAAGTGCGCTCATTGCCATGTGTAAGTGCACCATTGGTCATCCTTTAACAATAAGCTTATGAAGAACAAAAATAAAGTTGCTGGAAAAGCTCATCAGGTCTGGCAGCATCTGTGAAGGAAAAGGCAGAGTTAACGTTTCAGGTCCGGGGCTGCCAGACCTGCTGAGCTTTTCCAGCAATTTTATTGTTGTTCTTGATTTACAGCATCCACAGTTCTTTCAGTTTTTATTAAGCTTATGAAGAAGTTTGATTGCGGAAGTGATCCAGTATGGATCAGAAACTCATTTTTATTAATGTTGGTAACTTGATCAGAAGCAGTGATGAATAAATCAACAGCCGGGATTACAGACATCATTAATTGCACTCTCAGGTGGATAGGCCACAGACTGTGTTTAGCACTGACACCTACTGTTCCAGAAAGAGATCTGTGTGGCGTAGGTTGTGGGGCAGGAATATGTGCAGAATTGGGTTTGGGGTTGGGGGGGGGGGGGGGGGGGCACAGGATCAGTTTACAAGGCAGGACAACCCCTGGACTACAGGCGAGGAGCCGAAGTCGGTCACATAATGACTCAGATCTTTCACCATGGATTACAATTGCAGCAGAGCTACAATTTAGTAACCTGCAGCATCTGTTAAGGTTGACTAGAGATTGCCTCCAGCTTCAGGTATCTTCTGCTGCTCTCTGCTGCCCCAATATGGTCATAGCTAAACCAACATCAGTAATATTTAAGGCATTTGAAGTAAAGAATGCCAAGGTGGGCAGTAAGATTAGTTTGGCATTATGTGAAAAGTTAGCAGAGAGCTGAATGGCTTCTGTCTGTACTGTCATTGACCATGGCTCTAGGCCAGGTTCTTCCCATAGGAACTGCAAGGATCAACATTTAGATCCAATTTGTCAGACTTGCTTCCACTCAGCTGGAAGGCCCTACCTTCAGATAGTGAGGAGCTTGGTCATCTTTAAATTGTGGTGTGCACCCAACATGGGACGAATAACCGAACCACAGGGAGGGTTCCTTAATTTGATATTTCTAGAGCTTTTTATCTCAAATTATGATTTCACTGGAAATAGAAAGGGAAGGAAAATTTTTCCTGCCTTTGTTTAAATAAAAATGTGATACGAAGCATGAAATACCTTGTATTGATATAGATCCTGATCCT
The DNA here is from genome assembly GCA_024137785.1 of Ginglymostoma cirratum. NCBI lineage: Eukaryota > Metazoa > Chordata > Chondrichthyes > Orectolobiformes > Ginglymostomatidae > Ginglymostoma > Ginglymostoma cirratum. The sequence goes on from JAHRHZ010000133.1 coordinate 4,352,438, forward strand.
GCTTTAGGACGTTGCAAAGTACTTCAAACTGGTGGATTACTTTTTGAAGTGCAGTCGCCCTGCACACCGGAGGAATCCAATAACAAGTGAATGGTTTTCATGGTGACATTGGTTGGGAGGAACCGAAGTTGGGGGAACCACCCACTACCTCCCAACCCCCAGTTTCTCATAGTACAGTACTCCCTTAGCACTATAGTGAGGCAGAAAGGCAATTTTTAACCTGTGCCAAGCAAAATTGAAATAGTTTGTGTATAATGGTGACAAAAAAAAACGATTATTCCTGGAAAGCTGAGTTAAGTTAGCTAATGCTCATTTACTTTCTTGTCTATAACTGACTGCAATGAAAATGGAACTGTTGTTGAGCTGAAGGACACAGCCACATACGTGGTCTATTCTGTGCAGGATAAAGATTGACAAACAGACCATGGGTAAGAGGCAATGACTTCGGTGAGTACCACCCTCCCCTCAGAACCACTGTGCCTCATGTCATTGTACATGTTTTTAGATCATAGAGACAAACCATCCATTAGAACATCCAACACTCTGTACACAAGGTTTACACCAGGTCCAATTTTATGGAAAAGAGAGAGAGAGAGAGAAAGAGCGAGCGCGAGAGAGAAAGAAGACTGAGAAAGAGAAAGAGGGGCGGGGGAGAGGGGGCGA
>JAHRHZ010000133.1:4353500-4426690 GCA_024137785.1 Ginglymostoma cirratum
CGAGGGGGAGGGGCGAGGGGGAGGGGCGAGGGGGAGGGGCGAGGGGCGAGGGGGAGGGGCGAGGGGGAGGGGCGAGGGGGAGGTAAGGTTCAAGTGAGATGGAGATGGCAAGAGAGGTCATCAGCTCCCTGCTAAAGGCATTCTTTGTTGCACACAGGCTGATTGTACTGTTATGTGTAATAACCCTGTCAGCACTGCAGTTATCCACTGCCCATGTCGAAACAGGGTGCTCCACCTGCAGCTCAAACTGTTGAAAGACTCCCACAGGTGACAACAGAAGCATTCCAACTTCTCTGGCCTCCTGTAGGAAATCTGTAGGCAAAGGCCTACCCTGTCCATCTCCGAGATGGCAAAGATTGCAGCATGCAGGAGAGTGACTCATTCCTGCTTCACTTCTTTCACAATCCCACGCTGGGAACTGCATCAGCTGGAAATATAGTCTCACCTTTTCTGCATATTTTTCTCGTTTCCTTTTTCGATCTTTCACTTTATTTGATTCTTCTTGTATTCGTTTCTCTTCCTGTCGCAGACGCACTTCAATCACAGAAAGAATTAGTCAAATATTCAGCAATTGCCATACCCACTCATTCAGCAGTCCAAGACTAAATACTCTGAATTAATCTAGTGCAGATTCAGGATCAAATGCTTAGCTTTCCCTGTCCAGTGAAAGCATTGGGATATTTCTCAACGTTCATAATGCGAATGTACACTTTTGAGAAAGGTCACTGGATTATGATCAGGAACAGGATCACTGGCTGTGTTTTCTTTGTAGCCCAGCGTACTGACATCAATTGTAGTACTGCTGCTGATAACGGAGTACAGACTGGAAATGGAACGTTTGTTCTTCAGATGTGTGGCTCAGCCACAAGGCCTCCCAGCTTCAAATTGGGAGCGCCAGTAATTCACTAAAATGCTCCTGCAATGTGTTGTTTTCCATAATTTATGGTATGCCAGTACAAATTCCCTGCGAGTGAAAGGGATTTATTTTGTGCAGTTAGTTGTGAAGCAATGCTTCAATGCATCTGGGGTCTCCCCATGGCTTGGAGCTCCATACTGGGGCCTTCCTAGGTCAGAACTCCATATCAGAGCATAATGCCTTCCCCCTCCCACAACTGCTGGTCAGAGCTCCACAGTGAGGCTTATGTTTGGAACAAAGCGCCATATCTGGATTCCCCCAATTTCTATGCTTTCATAGTTTTTTGGGGTTGGGTAGGTGGCTTGATATGAAAACAGATAACTGATATTAGTTGGAGGCTGTAGGGATATCCCAACAGCTTTGTGCATGAAGTGAGGGAGTCGCTGCCTAGGCCCATCATTTATTGCCCATCTCCAATTGTCCAGAAGGCATTTAAGAGTAAGCTACATTACTGTAGGTCTGGAGTCACACATAGCATTGTAGTTTTGCTTACTTAAAGGAAGTTCAGTGAACCACATTAGTTTTCTTTACAACAAGTGACAGTGGTAACATGTCACCATTAAGTGAGCACTTTACTTACAGATTTTTTTTTTATTGAATTCAAATTCCATTATCTGTCAGAGTGATTTGAATTAATGCTACCACAACATTAGCCTGGGGTTCTGGATTACACATCCAGTGACATTACAAATATGCCAATGCCCCCTTCCAAACTGGCTCAAGTCCCTGGGACAAATCATTCAGCTCTCCCAACGACCATCCAGTGATTTGCTTGTGAGAGAGGCGTCAGTGACAATGCACGTGTATGACTGACAGCATGAGTTTAAGGGAATGAGCAAAATATGTGCGTACAAATATCAGAATGAAGGTTTGAGTGAGCGTGTGTGTTAATCTGTGACTATCACGGAGTTCAGTTGTGATATTCCAGTCAATCAGCTTGTGAACATATTAAACAAAGAGAAAATAATAGACCCAGAGAGTCACAGCCATTGTCCTTACACTTCTTCTCCAGTTCCTCATCATCCAACAGCAAACTGACCACCTCCTTTGGTTTGAGTGTGTCAGGTTTGAAGTTGCCCCCAGAAATAACCATTCGCTGAATCTGTTTAATGACAAAATTTAAAAAAAATTACCGGCTTGAGTTTCAACAAGTGTAAAATAGTCCCTGCTGAATCTGAAGTTCTCCCATTTATCACAACTGTCCAATGACAACAAGGACTTTAGATCTCAGGCCTGCCACTTCACATGGATCCAGCGCTCACTAATATCGTGAATCAAATGCATCAGTTTTGAGGTTAAACCTAAACTCAGGGTGAGCATTAATGGGAAAAAGTCATTTGGTCAATCTTAAGTCACCCACACAGTAAACATCAACGGTATTCAAATCACACCATCTAACTTTCCGACCATCTACCATGTTGGCAGTTTGGGTGAAGAACTTTTTGACATTTGTCCTAAATCTTCCTTTCGCCTGTTTGACTTAATCATTTCTTTGTGGTTGGATTGTGATTTAAATTAAAATACCCATTCTACATAATTAGCTACATTATATATTTCTTGGGACCCCCTTTTAAACTTTGCTGACCCCTTTCTTTTCTCCTTTAAGGCAATCCTTTAGCCTAGCCCTTTTAACTAAATAAATCGTCAACATCCCTTCTATTGCCTTAAATGGCAAGATGACAACTCTGCTTTATAACTCTCCAGCTGAAGAACCTTGAGGCAGAATATACAAGTCAATGTTGTAGTGGATCAGTAAAATCCTTTTTAGTGTTTACTCTAGGCCAGAAGCCTTGTGCCACATAGGCTCAAGCAACTTGCATGAAATGAGCTCCAAAGCACCTAGGGTGCAATGGGCTGATAATTTTACTCAGAATTGAGGGGATTATTTGGGGGAAGAACAGCAGTGGGTACCAGTAAAACGAATAGCCAAACACAGCCCAAATGATCAATAATTACACATACAAATGTTACAGTGCACTTGTTTTAAGCCCACAACTGAATTTTATCTTAAAGAATTGAAAAATCCACTGGGTTTAGGAAATGGTGTTTATACAAGAGGGTTCAGTGAATCCTGTGGGAAGGGAAGGGAGGAAAGGAAAGCAAGAATTGAGATTCCAGATAGTGCCCTCTCCTATATATAATTTACAAGCTGAGAGAGAACAGATAACGCTGAGACAATGGGGCACTTCAGTCATTACTGAAATGGCATTCCATGTGAAACTGTTGCTCTTCCACAGCTTAATCACTATCACAAGCAATCCACAGGCGCATTACAGCTCTACCTCAGCTGAGAATGGAGACATCTCAATCATTCAGTTGCAGATTACTGGCTCAGTTTCCTGTTGCCAGGATTCACTGTACATGCAGTGGTATCACTTTGCTCCCTGCATTGGAAACCGTGAATTATAGCTACTGCCCAGTTACTAAAGCTACAGCCTTGTTTGCAAAATGCTAACAAGCTTGGTAGGAGCTGTGGAAATCAAGACATGATGTATTCTCACAAGCCAATGGGATTACAGTACTAACAGCACTGCTTTTACACAACACATGTGCTCTGAGTTTAAGTACATGTGAGAGTGTCCGTGTGTGAGAGAGTGAGAGCGAGGGGTGGACAGAGTCCGAGCGAGAGCGACAGACAAACCAACAGAGGGGCATCCATAGTCTTCAGAGTTTGAAATGAGAAGTGATGACAATGACATTTTGAAATGAACTAGTCTGGGTACTACAGGTTGTTTATCTTGATTGGAGAATTCTAGAGCAGTCTCAGACTAAGGCATTGATCACTGAACAATCAGAAGAGAAATTTCTTCACTCAAAGGAATGTGGATATTCCAACATTGACTATACTGGAAGGCTATAGTCAGTGAATCAAGGAATATGGTCAGCAGACAGGAGAGGAATTGAGGGAGAAAGGAAAACAAATGGCAGAAAAGGCTTAACAGACCATATGGTTTGCAGCTATTCCCCACTGTTTCAGTCATGGGACTCAGTGCTCATTTATTTTAGCAAGCACAGATATATTTAACCTCATTACGAGTTACAATGTGGTTCTTCAGCAGGTCACTAGTCAGTCTGGTTCCGAACGAGAGGAAGGTCCAAGGTGTCTAGTAAACTGATATTAGTGGATCGTTCCAATTGCTCTCAAAAGCCATATGTTAACAACAGTCTATACATAAACTGAAAACAAAGCTCAATGGAATGTAGCTCTTGTTTAATGTTGTTAAAGCATAGCATCAGAAACATCATTCTCTCCTGATTTAACGAAAATTTTGAATTTGCCATCTTGCTATTTATTTGCTGTCATGGAGTTTATTATTAATTGTCAAAAGCCAGAGTAACTCCACCCAATTTAAAGGGGGCCAGAATTCCTGAGGGTCCGAGCACTCTCAAGCTCTGTCCTGGAACCTGGTTGTAGAATGTCTAAGGTCTCTGCTTAGTGCTCATCCCAATCTGCAGGGCTAAAATCAGAAAGTCTACATTATGAAATATTGTTTACCAATTCCAGTCATCCTCACCTAGTCATTTGTACCAGAAAATCACGATTGTTCAGTGCAACTACACATTGAGAGTGCGCCTTTAAAGGTCTCTCTGCTTTATATGCCTTTCTACAGGTTTTTGCCAGCACAAAACTTGAAATGGATACCAAGTGTGTGTACCTCACTCTTCTCTTTGGCACGCTGCAGGATTCGCTCCTCTATTGTTCCCTTGCAGATGAGTCGATACACAGTTACTTGCTTTGTCTGTCCCAGCCTATGAGCTCGATCCATTGCCTGCTGATCCACAGTTGGGTTCCAGTCATTATCATAAAATATAACCTGCAACAAACACAATCTTTAGCAGAAAGGTCACAAAATATATCCACCAGTCATTCTCCTTGTGTTCAAAACTCAGAGCTCCTGACAGGGAGCTGAATGCTATCACTGGAACACAACGAATTGGCTACAACATTGTTAGCCTAATTCCTTGGTTATGTAACAGCTTACTCCAGGACTACACTAAGGAATGTCCAAGTACAATGTTCAAGCATGTGATTTCCCCTACAGTGTGATGGCGTGTTGGTCAGTGTCGGATGTACTTAAATTGGGATGGTCCTCATCAAAAAGTCCCATGACAGAGACAGCATGGAGTTAAGTACACAGTAAAACACAGTAGGTTGTCCTACAATATGCTTGAGCCAAACCTCAAAACAAATTCGTATGTGATCACTGTCTACTTCCAACGCCAGCACCCTCTAGTCTCACTGAGTGAAAACATTAACTTTGCACCAACTTAGGAGTACATTTGTATTGAGCAAACTGTTTTCAAGTTGTCCAACATTAATGGTATATCCAGAATACAGTTTGTATTGGTGGGAACTGAAGTAAAAGGTGGTGTGGAATTTGAGGACAATCATCAAGGTATCTGAACACAAGAGGAATAGTATCAATTATTGAAACAGTATTCCTGTTATGAACATACGGATTAGGAGGAGGAGGCAGCCAGTTGACCCCTTCAAGCCTGCTCTGCCATGCAATAAGATTGAGGATAATCTGATTACTCCACATTGCTGCCTACACACGAGAAACTTCCGGCCCCTTGCTGAGCAAGAATTTATCTAACTCTGAATTAAATATTCAAAGGTTCAGTAAATATTTTGAGATCAGGTGTATTACAGGCAGTCTAAAACTGTATCCTCACACATTAACATTCAACATTTTACATGAGGGAAAGAGGACTAAAAATAATCTACTCTCTTACTGTATCAGCAGCTGTCAAATTGATGCCAAGGCCACCAGCTCTGGTGCTGAGAAGGAACACAAAGATATCTGTTCTGTCGGAAGGAAGAAAAATAAACTGTAGGCAAAATATTGAAAAGGTAATTATGTACATGCAACAATTTTGACAGGCTGGGATATGCACAGTTAGAATTTTTCCTCAAGTGATTTAGAGATCATTCTGAAGCAGAAGTGATGTTCTGTCTTGTACAGCCTTCATTATACACAATGGAAGGCGGTACAGCAACCACCCCAACACACTACAGTAACCCGGAACTGCACAAAGCAGAACAGGAGCATTTATATCAGGTTTTTAAAAGGAATGTATACCCAAAAAGCACAATCCGCCGTTACCTCTGCATCAGACCACACAAAGACACAAACATGGCCAGACACACTAGTCACCCTACCATAAAGAGGCACATCAGAGATGACCACAAGATTACTCAGACCCCTAGGTATCAGGGTAGCCCACAAATGAACAATCACCCTATGACTGCTACTTACGAACGTAAAGGATCCCATACCCACAACCAATAAAACCAACGTAATATACAAAATACCATGCAAGGACTGTCAGAAACATTATACAGGCCAAACAAGAAGAAAACTGACAATAATGATACTTGAACACCAATTAGCCACCAAGAGACATGACCAATTCTCGCTAGTCTCAGTACACACAAAGAAGGACATGAATTCGACTGGGACAACACATCCATAATAGCACAAGCCAAAGAGACATGCCACGGAATTCCTGGAGGCCTGGCATTCCAACCAGAAATCCATCAACAAACACGTTGAACTGGATCCGATATACAAACCACTGAAAAACAGAACTGGAAGTGATGTCAACCACCCCAGCAAACAGAGGCATATAAATAACGAGCAGGACAGAACACCAATGCTTCACCGGAGGGGAACTGACGACGTTACCTAGCAGGGTGATGAAGCATCTGTAATCAAACACACCAACTTGATGAAGTCTACAATCTCATCCACAACCCGAGCTACAAATCTTCTCAAAAACAACGGAAGACTGCAACAATCACTGATACTTCAATTAAGTATAATTCTGCTCAATATCTTCATACTGTGCCAACTTCACATGAGGAAAACACCCAAATCTCAACTCTAGAATTCACGCCACATGGAGTAATTGAGGCACACAAAATGGGTGCATTTAGGAAATGATAGACAAGTACAAGTACATGAGGGAAAAAGCAAATATAGATATTGCGAAAGGATGAAATTAAATAATGGCCAGGAGGTTCATGTCAGGTGCAAACAGTGGCATGGTCTTTTTGGTATCAAAATATAAAACTAGCCAGCGATAGCATTTGACATATGTCTTTGTGCACTTTTAATAGTCTAACCGTACATCTAACAGAGCTAATTGTTACTAGATCAACAGGCTGCCACTTCAGACAGCGTTGGCACCTAGCTAGAATATAAACTTTTCACCAGACTCTTGGACAAATGGCAACATTCAACACCGTTAGTTCGTAATATGGAAAGCATCTCATAAACAACTTGACTATCATCACCACTGAGCACGTCACTTAGACTACACAGTTTTAATATTCACCAAATATTCAGCATAAACAATGTACAACACTTCATAGTCTCTTGCTTCAGTGTTCTAGATGCTGCTGTTAAGCTCAGAATCCCTACCATTTGAATTTCAACTTTCACCTACATTTAAGACATATTATGGAACTCTACGTTTCCTATCTGAAGGAATAAATGCATAACTTGCTCCGCATGTACTGGGCTCCGGCTTAACCTACAGGAAAATGATAGGTGAAGGTCTCCAATGTTATCCAGAAAGCATGGATAGCAGAAATAAAAACAGCCCACTTCAAAGATTATGCAAAATTCACATCAGGGGACGCTAACAGAAGTAAACTTAAAGACACCTACTAAGAAACGTTTCTTTATTTGATGTGGCCCATACTCTTGTCTATGTTCACCTACGCTTGTTCCTGCTTTGACAATAGCTGCTTTAAAATTCTCATTCTGGTCTTACAAAATCACCCAATGGCTTCGCCTTTCCTAACTGTGTAACCTTCTCCAGTCCTACAGTCTTTGAATCTGTGCTCATCTGGTCTCTCTGAGAGGAGGACAGTGTAGAACTCAAAGAGTGCACAAAGCTGATGGAATGGTCAGGTAATGGTAGATGAAGTTCAGTCTGGTGACTCAGTAATTAGCACTGCTGCCTCACAGCGGCAGGGACCCGGATTCAATTCCAGCCTCAGTCGACTGTCTAAATGGAGTTCGTACATTCTCCTTGTGTCTGCGTGGGTTTCTGCTGGCTGCTCCAGTTTCCTCTCTCAGGCAAAGACGTACAGGCTAGGTGGATTGGCCATACTAAATTGCCCATAGTGTCCAGGGATGTGCAAGTTAGGTGGATTAGCCGTGGGAAATACATGGTTACAGGTATAGGCTATGGGGTGCAAGTCTGGGTATGATACTCTTCGCAGAGTTGGTGTGGACTTGTTGGGCCAAATGGCCTGTTCCCACACCGTGGGGATTCTATGATTATTTTAATTACTCTGTATTACTCTGCCATTGGTAGCTGTAGCTCCATCTGCCTAGGTCTGCTTTTCTCCCATCCCTTCAGACACTTAAAATTTAATTCTATGAACATGCACTCTGTTCGCTGATGTTGATCCAAATTAAATATTTTTGCATCACCCTTGTGTTAAGCATCTTGTCACACCCTAACGGATTTTAATAATTCACGGAACGTTGGTGTCTGACACCATTCAACATTTATTGCCTGCCCCCAAATGCCCTTGATAAGATAATGGATAACCTCAATGTTGAGTTTATGTGAATGGCTTGCTAGGCTATTGCATAGAACAATAGATGTAGATGGTCATTTGACCTGTCATGGCTGCGCCAGTTCTCTGAGCATTTTGACTTAATGGATTTTCCTTGTAACCTTGCACATTGTTTCTACTTAAATTATTAACCAATATCTCCCTGAATATCTCAATTGACCCTGACTCCACCAAAATTCCAGGCAGTACACAACTTCTCCTAATTGCTTGCTGTGAATGTTTTTTCACTTCACAATTTCTTCTTTTGCAAAGCCTTCCAAAAGTACCCACAATTCACCATCTTTTTACAAGTGGGAACACTTTACTTCCATCTACCTTAAACAGCACACCACCTAATGATTTTAAAAACATCATATCTGTTCAGTCTTCTCCTGTCCAAAGGAAACATTCTCAGCCTCTCTAGTCAATCTCATGTTGGTTAAAAACTCTCCCAAAGTAAACAGTGCAAAGCATTCGGTTTCAAGCAGAAGGATAAGGAACAGTGATTTCCTTTAGTTTATGGGAAACACCATAGTTTGAAGAAAGTTTTTGGTGTTTTTTTTTAAAACATTAGTCCTGTTTGAAGCTAGATATGTAAAACAGTTGCTCCTGGAGAAAGGAGGTAGTCTAGGACTGCTAAGCAGTGAATGATCTCAGTGTGAGCAGTTTGGTTTAAATCTTCTAGAACATAAGGTTTTGGTTAATACCTTGAAGGGATTATTAGAAGCTAAGAAAGTCTAAGCTCAATTAAGACTCAAGGACCAGGCTATCATATTCTCGAGTGAGAACTGAAGCATCATTGACACTGATAGAGAAGGAAATTCTCTCTAACGTGAGAACTGTAAAAGAATGCTGTTGATTAATGGATTTTATTTGTGTTTCAAAATTTTTAAACTTGTGTTACATATAAATATCTTAGTTTATTCTACCATTCTTTTTGCATAATAAACTTCAGTTTAATTGTTAAAACCAAATTTGCAGATTGCATACTTGAAAAATCACCATGGTAAAACTAAAAATATGCATCAAGCAAGATTTCAGATGACTGAAAACTGACTTGTTCAGCAAAAACATTAGCTTGGATCATAACAGAATTGCTGTTGTAGAACTGAATGGTCATCTTATTAATTTTCACCCTTCTAAAGCAATCCTGATTACACAACTGCTATGAGACTGTTAGTAGGCTGCAAGAAAGCAGCTGCTAGCACAGCTACTTCTAGACCTGATAAGTGTATGGCTGAGGAAATGCACTGATCACTCTAAGCCTGGGCAAAACATGTAGCTGGATTCCTCTCAGACAACTGAAATAATGCAACTTTATTGGGAAAGCAAACTAAAGCACAGTATTCAATTTGGATCCGTGCAATCTGTGCACCGGGTCAGATTTGCTGTCAAGAATTAAAACCATCAGACAAGATCTCAACGTATTATGTCAAATTCACCTCCATCTGTTTTCCCCCTCAACTTGACTGGCATTTCAAATCCCACCGAAAGCTTTCTGGTTAAATCTTTGCGACATTTCACATTCATTATTCACCCCATGTGCAACTCTCCAACTGTTGACTCAGGTGATGGCACAGAAGTGGGGTGGGGAGCAAAACAGACAGAAAGAAAGAAGAGTTTACCATCCTGAAGATTTCATTAGAGAGCTGAAGCTACATCATATTATTCCAGGTGAAAATTTAAACCCATCCCAATGTCATTGCAAAGATTGTGGCAAGGGGTGAAAATTACTGGCAGAGAATTTCTCTCATATCTTGATAGTTCATGCTGTTTCTGTCATCCACCTTCAATTTAATGAAGTCAGTCTCTCCTGATTCGATATCATTGCTATTTGGAAGGTAGAAGTGCGTTCAAATTGGGGATGGTGGTGAGCAGCAAGTTGTGGAAGGAATTAACTAGACCAGGATGGAATTAGCCTAATTGGCATCAATCCAACATAACAACAGGCCCCAAGTTACTAGAATTTTTGATGGAACCGACAGAATAGTCAGTACTGTGGAACTAAAGCTTGGATTAGATCCATGATAAAATGGAATTTTAGCTGTACCTGGTTGCAAGGGTTGATTTGTATGGAGAACCGGCCAAGATGGTTTGGATTTAGTGAAGAATAGCTATAAGAGCTGAGGTGATTAATGACGAACTGCTCAAACAGACCTCAACCCATACTTCTAAGAGTTGCAACATCCAGGACGAAATACAATAAAATTACAACCTGATCTTTTCCCGATTTGAATAAGTAGTTGAACATGGGTAAAAACTAAGATAGACTGAGATAGTGACCTGTTTAGAACATCAAGGGAAGATAATGCCAATATCCACCTCCATAAAGATTTAAGAAATAAGGAAGCAAATCTGAGTTGTCCAATATTCTTGAAAAGCAGCTACAGACTTCTTGTAGATTGGGACACAGCAGTGCACAGTCTATCACTTACCTGCTCTGGAAGTCTGCCACCATGTCCCGTCTCTCAGATATTTTTGACGAGCCATCCAGTCTCATGTAAGTATGTTGTCTGAAGACCATGTACTCCTGAAACAGCATTCAGCATGGGAATCAATAAATGGAAAAAAGAATTTGTAACTGACTGCAATGCTGATAGGCCTATATAATCAAAAATTCAAGCAAGATGTACACAAAAGAAAGTTAGTTATGGTGAGCTTTTTAAAATAATAGTTCAATTTCATCTGAAATATTTTAGACCATTCTAGCCACTACATTTAGGAAGAATTCAAAGGCACTGGAGGTGGTTTAGAAAAAGGGGCTCTAACAGTGCAGGTGTGCATGTGTATGTTTGCTTGCATGTGACAATGGTACATTATCTGGGGGAAGCAGAGCAGAGTGAAAACCAAATTAAAATTCTGCAGGGATTTGACAAAGTTCATGGTGTCAGGAAGTTTCCTTAGTGGGAGAAATCGACAACTAGAGGGAACAGTTTAAAATTAAAGGTCTCCCAATCAGACAGGAATGAGGTGGAATTTCTTCTCTCAAAAGGTCATTAGTCTTTGGATTGTTCCATAGACAGCAGAGGAGCTTAGGATCTAAATGATATTCAAGGTTAAGTGAGCTGAGTTTTGTTTTAAATTGACAGAAGTTGAAAATTATGGGGGACTGGCAGGAAAGTGTAATTGAGACCTAATGAGATCAGCTATGATCTTAATGAATGGCAAAGCAGACTTAATGGTCTAGTCCTAATCCTTATTATTTTTAAAACCGCATGAGTCAGCTCTGTACATAAACCTGGGGAAAGGAAGGAGAGTCTCAGGGGTACTTTAACCATATTTGACAGGCGCCACTTATGCTTTCTAAGCCTTAGTTTTACCTGACAGACCTGTTCAAGTCATGCCAGAAAAACCTACACCCCAAATACCTTCCAACAGGTGGACCATGCAGACTTAGTGTCTGCTGCAGAACTAATTCCTCAAGCACCATGGGGCGCATTCCTTACTTGGTGATTTGGCTCCTGGTGCTATTGCTGTTGCCCTATTCTAAAATGACCACGTCTATCATTGACCTGAGCTTCCAAATCCTGGTTTCAATCTGCCAGAGAAACAGCCTTTTGCAATTGAATTCAGGCGATGGTGGTAGAAATGTTAATGGTGGGGATGGGAGGATTTGAGGCAAGGAAGGGCATATGGTAGATACGCGGTAGAAAGACTAATTTTGCCCCGGTCAATGATTTGAAAGTATAATGGATGACGGTTTAGACAGCAAACAGGTTGAGTTAAAAGTTTTGGATTAAAACAGATAAGATTGAGAAATGGGGGTGGGGAAGCATGTGAATAAAATACTGTATTATGTTACAAAAGTGATTAATTCTATAAAACTAAAAGAGTACTAAAGCAGCTCTTTATAGTTCCAGCAGTTAACAGCAAGTCAGTCTTTACTTCACAAGGTACTGCATAGTTGAAACCAGCCACCATTAGGATGGGCGCTATTCTCTGGAGTTGTTGGCGATTGAAGGGTTAATTGATTATTGGCTGCTGAAGAGACCTGCAGTAACACAGCAGGGCATGGTTAAATGGTGCTTGAAACTGGCAGAACACTCCCAGAACAGGGCCCACTCCCAAACCCCTATTTGTTTTCTTAGTCAGGACTGAACATCCTGTGTTTCTTGTGAGATATATAACACTTGCATCTCAGAAACAACAACCTAATGCCTGAACTGTTAGCAGTCAGCGTAACGCCAAAAAAGGCTAAGTAGTTATTTTATTGAAGGGGCGGGGAGAGTGAAGAGAATCCAAACCACACCCCCCCCATTTACATTAACTCAGTTTGAATTTCCAAACTGTACGCAATCTCTCCCTCCAACAAACTTGCTGTTTCAAACAATGTGCCTCATGAATAGAACTGTACTCTCCATAACAGGTCACATTAAGTCACTGACAGGAAATCCCTTTCACAGATGCTGAAAGTCATTATGATTGTGTAAAGTGGAAACCTGCATGTGCATTTGGTCTCGAGAAATGTTTAAATAAAACCAGAGATAAAATGAATAGACAGCACAGAAAAACGTCAGGACAGTTTGCAGTATTTTTGCTGCCTGTTCCATGTCTCCTTGTAGACTAGGGTTTGAACCCTAATCTGTGCTCAGTCAGCTGATCTCAAGCACAGTGACAACTGCAAAACAGTGAATCCACTTGTGGCAAAGCATATGGACAAGGACAAGGACAAGGAAAAGGAACAGCAGTAGGCGGTTTGGTCCTTCAAATCTGCGCTGTCATTCAATAAGGTCATGACTGATCTGCAAGTATACGGTCAAGTTCACTCCAAAGCCTAGGAACACTGACACTTTGAGATATACATAAGAAGTGCACCCCAGCAATGGTCAGCAAATTGCTGACATAAGGTGAAGATACCAAAGTAATCAGAGAAACAGAGTATTTAGGAATAGGATTGGGCCATTTGGCCCTTTGAACCTGCTGTGCCCACCAATAAAATCTGGCTGGTCTGGTTGTGGTCTCAAACTCAATTTGTGGGCTCATCAGTAACCAACAACTCTTTGAAGTACAGGTTCACCCATAGTGATGTATTTGTTGAAACAGGGATGTGCATCTGATAATCTGCATATTTTTTTTTCCTGTGGGTCAGGCAAACGAGCAAGACTACATTCTTTGACACTGTTGGTACAGTGTGAGTCTTAACCTTTTCCCTCCCTACTTTTGGCCTGTTGACAAACAGCAAGGCTCCAAAACAGTAAGGCTAGGATGGATACAGGTCAATTACATTTAAGACACTTAGAACACATCTGACTTTTCTTTAAAAACAAAGTGGGTCAAATACTTCATCCTCATGTAGTGTTGATATTTTTAACCCCCACCCAAATCCAGTCACTGGGAAAGCTTCTGATTGACATTCAACTCACTCCCATCGAAATAGGGGACTAAACCCAACTAGGTAAAGTAAGAAAAATGAAAATAAATATTCTTCAAGCATTGAATTACCCATTGCATAGACCAGACAAATTGTGTTTACATGAACACGTGCATTTTGATGGTAATTTCAGTACACAAGTGGGTTCATCAATGAGCTGTTTGACAGAAGCTTCACTGTAATCCTCCTCAGCCCTACAACCCTCACAGGTCTGTGTTCCTCCAACTCTGTCCGCTTGGTCAATCCCCAAGACTTTTGTTCAGACACGAGTGGCTGTGCCTTCAGATCTTGAAGACTGAAGCAATGAAAGTTTTTTCCCTAAAGGTCTTCAACTCTCTTACAGCTTTTTTTAAAAAGAGGATTTTTAAAGCAGGAGTTTGAGCAAGTTATGGATCACTTCTACTAATTACAAACCTGCATTTCCAGAATACCACTCACAACCTTCCAAACTGCTCTGCGGCCAATGAAACGCAGTAGCAAATTTATCCACAACTTAAGCTCTCAATGACAAGTAATGTTGATTGAGGATTAAATGTTAGTCAGGTCACTGGCAGAACTTAGTTGTTCTTATCTAAAATATTGTATTGGTAACATTTACATCTGTGGGTGCAGACTGGGGATCACTTTTATTTTTCATTTGCAGAACAATCCCTTATAGTACCACAGTAGTGTCAGCCGAGTTTCTGTTCTCAAGTCTCTGAAATGGGATTTGAACCCACAAGCTTTATTCAGAACCAAGAGTGCTACCAATTAAGCCATGATTGTCAAATGAGTTTGGTGAGAATTTTTGTTTGAATATGCACCCTGCCACATTTTAATACATTAAAGATGCTCTATAAATGCAAGTTATTATTGTAGTAACACGATGAGACAGATTCATGCTCACCATGGGCATTAAGAGCTGAACTGCTGCCCCAAAGCTACCAACATGGAGCACTTTAGCATAATTGCCATATTTTGTTTAATTACTCCCCCTACAAAATTCTGTCCCTAACAGCATTATGGATCTACCCACAGCACAGAGACTGCAGTGGTTCAAGGCGGCAGCTCAGCACCACCTTCCAGGGCAAAATAAATGCTGTTCAGCCAATGATGCCCATGTCCTACAAGTTAATTTTAAAAAAATGCACTCTCCTACACAGCACAAGCTCTGTGTCACCCAGTCAGAGATATCAGTGGTCTTATGTGCATTTGGCAAAACACATTGTCTTATATGCCTGCACATTACTTTCAGTAGCCTGCTGTTTGCTCATCAGGGTTTGCTTTCTTTCTACATTGAACCTTCACCCGAGTGAGGATGGCAGTGTGGTCTAGCAACTGTTCGATGTTTCAGTTTGGGCTGTTTTTGGCAGTCTCATTATACTATACATGGTCGCAATCTTGTTTATGCTGTAGGAGTTGCTCAGCCTCCAGACTGGGGGTGGGGGACTAGGGAGCTAGACTAACTGAAAAAGTGATACTGATTCCTGGGCACATTGGACATTTTTCCAGGGTACTAATCATGCCGAGTGGACTTTTGGCCAAGAGCTACAGCCTGCTTACTGAATGATCCTGCACAGGCCTGTGCTTGACTGCCTTTCCTCTTACTGAACTGCTTTTGCTAAATTGTAGCTACTCCAACTCTGTTGTTTGCAAGCATGCACCTGCCTAATGAGAACTGACCCTAAAACAGCTGATGCTTTCCTAAGTTGACTGATTTTCTAGATTGTTTCTGTGTTTTGACACAAGCTGACACTGCATTTCCAGCAGCAACTTGAACCAGCTTCCATGCTCACTCACTTGCTGAACCAGATCCTTTTCTCACTTGCTTGCTCAACACAGCATCAAACTGAATAATTAATTGGCAGCTTAAAGAGACAGGATCCCCTTTACTTGTCCTTATTAGCAAAGACAGGGAATAACAGCAAGATTGTTATTTTTGGAACTGTACAAAATGCTGGTTAGGCCACAGCTGGAATACTGCATGCAGATATGGTCACCATATTACAGGGAGGATATGGCGGATCCAGAGAGATTGCAGAGAAAGTTTAATGCCTGGCCTGAAGAGTTTGAGCTATGAGGAAAGATATGACAGGGTGGAGTGCTTTTCTAGGAGCAGTGGAGGTTGAGAGGGGCCTAATAGAAATGAATAGGTTGGAGGGGAATAGATAGGGTGGATAGAAAGGCACTAAATCTAACAGGAGAGTTGAGGAATTTTTTTTTCTCCGAGAGGGTGGCGGGTGTCTGGAACACTGCCTGAAAGGGTGGTCCAGTCAGAAATGCTCACGGCATTTAAGCAGTATTTAGTATACACTTGTGTTGCCATGGCCTCTGGGGCTTTGGACCAAAAGCTGGAGAATGGAACATTGTAGTTTGATCTTTTTGACTGGTGTGGATATGATAGCCTTATAAAGGCCACAAGAAATGGGAACGGGAGTAGGCCATTCAACTCCTTGAGCCTGCTTCACCATTCAATAGATCATATCTGTCCACACAGGCACCCTGTCTGCCCAGAGGACCTTGCCCCACCTTGCCCCAGGACCTGTCCACAAAGATGCAGAAAGAATAGAGGAGTCAATCATCATTCTACTGGTTTGGGTTCCTGTGACAACAGTGTGTGACATCGGCAAGATGCACTGTAGTAGTCACAAGGATTCTTCAACAGCACTTTTTCCTATTTCCTCTTCTTGAACTAATTTCCTATTTTAACTAAATTGCCATGTGCCTCATTCAACATGATTGGTAATACAATTAGGAATAAATCGAATAATTTACAGAGCACTCTTATTGTGACAACCCAATCTGATTAAGAATACAAATGGTGGAAGAAAAAATTAAACTTCAGCTATTATTGAGACTTTCAAAAGGTATGAAGAAGCTGCAATATTCAAGTAATTTCACAGCAACTATTCTGCAAATACTGCTACTACTTGGGGACAGAAGATCTTATTTCGCAATAATGTAAGAATAAATGTGACAAGAAAATAGCGTTAATATTGAGTCCAGTGACCCTTCGAAGAAAAAACAGGGTTGATGTTTTGAGTCAAATGACCCTTCAAAGAAGTGCCACTAGACTCAAAATATTAACACTTTCTCTTCACAGATGCTGCCAGACCTGAGTTTCTCAAGCAATTTCTGTTTTTATTTCAGATATCCAGCATCTGAACCTTTTGGTTTTGTTATATAACAAGAACAAATGTAATATTTTTAATGAAAGAAAAGGTTACTGACAGTATGGAACAACAGCATTATTATTATATGCACAGTGAAGCGGTCAGCTGGATTTGTGTGTTTATGGATGTTAAATATGGATATAAAACATAGATGTAAATTGTTTACTTGTGGATAAATACTTGATAGGCATTGGAGCCAGAAAAATTCACAATAAGAATCCAATGAAACTACACAATCCCACATACTGATTTTCACTGCCCCACACTTTGCCCACAACCTTGTATTTTCCTCTGCACCAAATATGTGTCCAGTTTTCCCCAAACAGATGTAACTGTCTCTGAATCAATGTGTCAAGATATTTTCTCTCTCTGGGTCTCAAGTGTCGCTCTCTCTCAATCTGTCTGTCTGACTCTCTATCCATCTGGGTGTGTGTACTGAATGGTTGATACTGTAAAACACTAACTGTAAAAATTTGAGACAGTATGTCAGGGTTGGGGAAAATACTTTTATTTTTCCATGAGATACAGGTATTTTTGTCAAGACGAGTATTTGTTGCCTATCCCTAATTACCCTTTAGGTGGTGATGATAAGCCACCTTCCATGAATTCTGCAGTCCATCTGGTACGGGCATGCCACTATTCCTGGAAGGGAGTTACAAGATTTTGATCCAGTGACAGTGAAGGAATGGCAATATAACCCCAAGTCAGGATGGTGTTGTGGCTTGGAGGGAAATTTGCAGGTGAAGATTTTCCCACATATCTGCCGCCTTGTTCTTGTAGGTGGATCGAGGTATGCAGGTTTGGAAGATGCTGTTTAAGGAGGTTTGGTGATTTGCTGCATAACATCTTGAATACAACTTAGCACTGTCATTATACATGATTGAAGGAGTACATGAACTACAATCCATGGAACATTCTCCTCAGGTTCCCATTTTACCAGGTGAAATGCTGCCTTAACATCAAAGGAATGCACCTCAACTTTGAATTCAAACCTTCTGCCTATGGCCAAGATTGTAATGAGGTCAGGAGTTGATCCAAACTGAACAGATAATTGATACCCAAGTTCCACAGCACCTTCCATCTCCGAAGATCAAAATAAGACGAGCTAGAAATTGGATTTGTTCTGAACTTCGAGGTCAGGTCATGCCTTTACGATTTTCCTCATTGGTCATGTAGATACTAATATTTTAGTTCTCACATGTAAGCTTGGTTAGTTCTGGAGATCAAGCCTTCAGAATTATCACTGGGGCAATGCCATTAGTTTGAAATTTATTGACACAGGTCAGAGGCGGGGGTTGTAAGCATTGCGAAGTAGGATTAGTTTGGACCTTATTTGGGGGGATGGGGGGCGGGGGGAGAAGTTAATTAGGATTAGAT
Source organism: Ginglymostoma cirratum (assembly GCA_024137785.1). Classification (NCBI taxonomy): domain Eukaryota; kingdom Metazoa; phylum Chordata; class Chondrichthyes; order Orectolobiformes; family Ginglymostomatidae; genus Ginglymostoma; species Ginglymostoma cirratum. The sequence continues at coordinate 4,371,896 of JAHRHZ010000133.1, forward strand.
TGAGATTAATACAGAATAAGGGAGAGAGCAATCACCCATGTCACTTGATTTGTCACCCATGTGCATACTAAGTACAGACGACAAAATCCAAAAGAATGATTTCCCATTAGCATTGCCTCAGTCAGAGAATAACATCAAAAGAAGTCATTCAGTAAATAAGCTATTCAACATCAATCTCGTTTTTTGTCAGAAATACATGTCTAATTTCAGACAGATATAAAGCCATGTCCTTGCAATCAAGATACAGGATTCTAGCTCTTTTTAAAAGCAGAATTCATTTATAAAGCAACTTCAACTGAAAAGCACGCTCACACACAAGAGAAACTGCACTGTGGGAAGGAGAAAAGGAAAAGTGTGATATTGAGAAAGATCATAAAATATTGAATATGCAGAGTTGATCGAAGCTCATCTGAAAAAAACTGCTGATTTTTGACAATAATAGACAGCAGCATTCTGCAAAAAGCTGAGAGCAGTATAAAATGTGCAAGAGGGAGCGTAAAAAGGAGATTAAGAGAGCTAAAAGGGGATATGAAAAGCTACTGGCAGGTGAATAAAGGAAAATCCTATAACGAGGGGAACAGTAGGGTCTAATATGGACTACAGCAGTAGTTTGTGCATGGAGCCAGAAGACATAGGTAGGATTCTAAACAAATATTTCAGCATTTATTAATAAGGGGGATAATATGGGTATACAGGTCAGGGAGAAGGTCTGTGGTACAATCAAAGAAATTAGCATCGATAGAAAGGAAGTTCTGAGTGAACTGGCATGCTTAAGAGTAGATAAATCTTTAGAGCAAGATAAAATGTACCCCAAGTTGTTGAGTGAGGCAAGGGAGGGAATAACAGGGGAACCTGCAAAGATGTTCAATTCCTCTCTGGCAACTGGAAAGGTGCCAGAGTAATGGAATGACAGCCAATGTGATACTGTTATTTGAGAAGGGAGCAAGGGACAAACGAGGGAACTACAGGCCAGTCAGTCTCACTTGGGTGGTGGGCAAACTATGGGGAACAATTATGAGGGACAAAACTAATCTGCACTCGAGAGGCAGGGATTAATGAGGGACAATCACCATGGTTTTGTTAAGGAGGGGTCAGGTCTCTTCAAAGAGGTGACCAGGTGCGGGGACAAAGGCAATGCTTTTGACGCAGGTTTCTTGGGCTTTAACAAAGTTTATGATAAGGTCCCGGATTGGATTCTGATAACAAAGTAAGGATCCAAGGAAATCTGGCAAACTGAATCCATAATTGGCTGAGTAACAGCAAGCAGAGGGCGATAGTTATGGGGTGTTTTTCTGACTGGAAGTCTGTGTCCCACAGGAGTCACTGTTGGGGCTCTTGCTGTTTATGGCTTATAAAAATGATTTAGACTTCAATGTAAGAGGGTCGATCACCAAGTTTGAAGATGTTGTTAAAAATTGGAGGGGGTAAATACAGTGAGGAGAATTGCTTTAGATTACAGGAGGATATAGATGGGCTGGTCAGATGCTCTGATCAGTGGCAAATGGAATTCAAATCGGATAAACGTGAGCTGATGCACTTGGGCTGGACAAACAAGGCAACGGTATACATGACGAAAGGTAAGAGCCTGGGGAGCGCCGAGGATCAGAGGTGTATATGTCTAAGGTAGTGGGACAGGTAGATTAAGGCAGCATATGGAATGCTTATCTGTATTAGCCAAAGGATAAAGTTTAAGAGCAAGGAGGTTATGCTGGAACAGAATAAAATGTTGACTAGGCCATGGTTAGAGTGTTGTGTAAAGCTCTAGAATCCACATTATGGAGGGACGTGATTGCAATGGAGCGGGTGCAGAGGATGTTATCTGGACTGGAGTGTTTCAGCTAAAAAGAGAGGCTGGACTGACTGGATTGTTTTCCCTGGAGCAGGGGAGACTGAGGGGGAACATGATTGAGATGTATAAAATTAAGATTGGTACAGATGGAGTAGACAGGAAGAAACATTTCTTCCTGATGAAGGGATCAAGGACCAGGGAAATACACTTAAGTTAAGGGACAGGAGCTTTAGATGTGAGGAGAAACATTTTTTACCCAGAGGGTAGTGGGAATCTGGAACTCAATGACTGTAAGGATGGGAGACACAGAAACCCTCTGAAGTAGTGTTTAGTAGTGCTCAAGGCATACAAGACTGTCAACCAAGTGCTGGAAAATGGGATGAGAGTAGTTAGGTAGTTGATTTGACCAGCACAGGCCAAGATGGGCTAAAGGTTCTTTTTCTGTGCTGTAGATTTCTATGACTCTATTTCAATATTTTTAGTTAGACTGGGACAATGCCAAACGACAGCCCATATTCAGAATGTTTTGAATACAGTTAACCTTCCAGGAAAAGTACAGGACGGGGCTTGTTTGTGATTCACAAAGTCAATTGAAAGCAGGTAATGTATGTTAATAAGCAGAAACATGCGGTCAGTTAACAGGTATCATTAATTAAACAGCAGGAACAAAGTACGGTCACATACAGCATAAAAACAGATAAGCAAGCTTACATACTTCGTAAAGGTTTAAGCAACTTGCCTTGAAAGGGAGTGAACAATTCATTCATAATAAAATCTGAGAATATTCAGTTCAGTTGAGTAGAGAGGCAAAGCAGAGAGGCAGGAAAACAAGGTCTGGTGGGTGGTTGATGTGCTGGGGGTTTTGGTGTGAGTATGCAGCTTAGGATGGACGACGAGCAGGATCCTAGGGATATGGGTGGAGAGGGCAAACAGGCCAATATGTGCAAAGAGGGGTGGAGAGTGTGAACAGGTTGTGGAAGGGAGAGGAAACGTAAGCAGGGGCCATTCTGCAGAAAGCAGAAATTGAAGAAAATGAGCAGAATGACAAGGCTCAAGTGACTTAGGAGGTGGGAATTGAGCTTGAAGTTCGTATCAGATTTAAAGTGAATCAAATTCTTTCCTCTCAGTAAGTTGTTGGTCTTTAGAATTCTCTTCCCGAGAGAATGGAGGAGGCTGGGTTATAATTGAATACTTCTAAGGTGGTGTTAAACAGAGGTGGTCAGAATGGAGTTAAGGCCTTAAATCCGATCAGTCATGACCTTATCAAGTGGTTGAGCAGGCTCAAAGTGCCAAATGGCCTATTCCTGCTCTTAATTTATATGTTCATATATAGGGAGCAAGCGGCCAAGTGGAAGTCAGAAGGGTCAATTCAGATTTGATGCATTCTTGTAGATTTGGTCACATGACCGTGTATTCCATGTTTTTTTATTATGAGCTGTTCAACCATGTGACATTTACCCACTCTTTGCAAATATTACTTCATTTATCTTGAGGGTATCAGTATCATCAAACACCAAATAAAATATTTCATCTTTTGCTTTATAATGAGATGAGTAACAATTTGTAAACCAAAAGAATGATGATAAAATTAAAAGGTCTAACCTATTTGCCAGTTAAATGAGATCTATTTTTCAGATTTGTCAGAAGTAATGACCCCAATGATAAACAAGTAAATACCACAGATCAAAGAAAAACATTATTGCTATTTTTGTCTGTAATGAATCAACAGGACTGGAGGCAAAAAGTTTTGAGGATTCTGATATGGTATAGATTATAGAGCCATGAATACAACATACAGAAAGATCACCCAAAAACAAAATACTACGGATGGTGAAAAATTGAAATAAAAACAAAGTGCTTGAGACATTCAGCAAAGAAACAGAACTAACATTTTAAATCCAATGACTTTTCTTCAGAACCCATCGGGCTTGAAATGTTAACTTTTTTTTTCTCCACAGATGCTGCCAAATTTCTCCAGCACTTCGTTTTTATTACAGGAATATCAGAACTGGGAATAAAACACTGCAGGGAATAATGTACTTAGAAAAGATGGCGAGAAGAAAAGGGAGTTGGCACAGCTCTATTTATTTGAGATAACACACTCTGTAGAATTAAGTGATAGCTGTCAGTGAGCCACAAACAAAATCCATGTGGATAGAGGTAAAATACAAAGGACCAATCACACTAACAGAGGCAGTTGAGAGACCACGTAATAGTGAATAGGCAGCTGCAGTGACTAGTTTAAACTGGTTCTCTTACCAGCAGTGGCTGACTCTGCACATTAGATGTTGAGCAACTATAAATGAAGGAAGTTTGACAGATGCACAAAATAAGTCACACGTAAGTGACAACTGGAGACTGAGCGCAGCAAAACAGGGTCCCTAAATCTGAGAATTGGGTGGAGTCAGGATAAAGGTGCTGTTGTGACCTTTGCAATAAGCAGCAGCTCAAGAGAGGGAGCCAAAGAGAGTGAGACCAGACAGCTGAAGCCTGGAAATAATAACGTTGTGTGCAGGAAGGTGATTGAGAGTTTTATGCCCCCTCATCCCAACGTATCGAATCTGGAGACAATAATACACTGAAGTAATGTATTCTGTAACCAGTTACATATTATGTTATAATCATGGATAAGCAAAATGCTACTCAAAACTTTGCAAACTTCAGAAAAAAGATGGGAAGACGTGTCATGCGTAGCTGGTGTAGCATGTGGATATGGTGTACACCTATCAGATATGTAGCAAACACATTTTTTGTGTCTGAAGATTGAGAACTTGGCTCAGAATTTCAGCTGTGTCCGAACTTCAGATACTACAATGCACCAGGACAAGGAAACTTACCTGTTCACAGAGGTTGTCACACTCTTTTAGATTTGGTCCATGATCACTGACAGGAGGGTCTGAAATGTAACCGAGGCAGGTCTGGTGATCCAGAAACAACGAGGAGCTTTAGTGCTTTCAACTGTTTAACAGGCATTCTTGTGTGGAGAAATGCAGGGGAACAACTTGGGAGTTGTACAGGAGGACCCAGTTCTTGTGGTTCACGTGGGTACCAGTAACATACACATGGCTAATAAAGAGTTCCTATAGAGGGTGAATGAACAGCTAGATGCTAAAAAAGAGTCAAAGTCATAATCTCTGGATCACTACATGAGCTACAAGCAAATTGGCAGAGGGTGAATAAGATCAGAGAGTGATATGGTACAAATAGATTGCAACATATGTGCCACTGTCACCAGTATTGAACAGTACTGCTACTGGAACAGTCTTCACTGAAGCCTCCCTCAGACCAGTGTACTGGCAAATCATACAACCATGGCTGTACAGTGGACGTGAACAGCAGTGGTGAGGATTCAAGTGAGGCTAAACTTGGTAAACTGAAAAGATGAGACAACAGTGCAAGCTAGCAATCAGGGTAACTGCTATAGGTAAGGTGAGAGCAGAGCAGAGAATAATGGTTTAAGAAATAAAAGCTCTTTATTTGAATTCTCACAGCTTTCATAACAAGATGGATGAATTGACAGAACAAAGACAAATAAATAATTGTGTGATAATAGCTATTACAGAGAAATGGTTGCAAAGTAACCACAGCTGGAACCTGAACATTCAAGAGTAGCTGACATTTTGGAAGGAGGAAGATAGGAAAGAAAAAGAGACAGGGTAGTTCTTTTGAATAAGTTTTGGAAAGGAGTATATTGGTGAGAAATCATCTTGGTTGGGAGGATAAAAATGCAGAATCAGTTCAGGTGAAGTTAAGAAACAACCAAGTAAAGAAATGGCAGGTGGAACGAATTTCTTGGTGTTACAACATTAGATTTATATTGCCCTACAGTAAACCAAGAAATAACATGGGAAGTAAGACCAAAGGCCCTGCAATAACTGTGGGAGATTTTATTCAATTGGCAAAGGTAGTGTGGAGGGTGAGCTCAGTTCACCACCAACTTCTAAAAAGCTGCTAGAGAGGGAACATAAATGGTGAGAGTTGCTCAGAACACCACATTTTCAAACAAACCAGTGAATAGGCTACTTAGATCCAGTAATATGCAGTGAAACAAAATTAATTAATTATGACCCCACAGTAAAGCATCCTCTAGGCAAGAGTAATCAAAGAGAATTTCACATTCAGTGTGAAGGTTTTTTAAAAAATTATGATCTGAAACTAGTGTAAATCCTTGTAGTGGTTTTCAAAAACTCAAAGGCAGAGTTGGTAAAATGGAATGGTAAAATAGGTTAGACGGTAAGACAGGAAAGAAGCATTGGCAGATATTTAAGACATTACTCCAATCAAATATATTCAACGGTGGAAGACAGACTAAAAAAAAAGAGGTATGTACAATCTGCAGTTAATTAAGGAATTTAAGGATTACTCAAGTTAAAAGAAACATGCAAAGCTGCACAGATTAGTAGCAAGCCAGAGAATTGGAAAAGTTTAAACTGACAAAGGAAATTAAATGAAAAAGGAAAAACTGGAGAATGATAGAAAACTAGCAAGAAACAAAAACAGACAGCAAAGTCCTACAAGTATATAAAAAGAAAATGAGTATTTAAAGTAACCACGGATGCCTCAGAGTCAGAGAACAGAGAGATTAATAATGGGAAACAAAGAATGGGAAAGAACAGACTGAACAAACACATTGAAGACAGATACCAAGTAGAAAATCCCAGAGGATCCCAAGAATAATAGAAAAGAAAACGAGAGGAACTAAATTCATGCTTGGTCATTAGGTAAGTAGTACTCGGAAAACTAATGTGACTTGAGGCTGACAAGTCTCCTGACTTGCATCTTAGGGTGTTAAAAAAGGCGGCTACAGAGATTGTGGATGCATTGCTTGTAATCTTTTAAAATTCACTCGATTTTGGAAAGGTTCCAGTGAATTGGAAAGCTACTCATGTCAAATGAACATTCAAGAAAGGAGGGAGACAGAAAGCAGAAAACTACAGGCCAATTAGTCTGACGAGTCACTGAGGAAAAACATTAGAATGCATTATCAAGGAGGCAGTGGAAAGACAGTATGATTTGCTAAATATCTACGTATCAGGTCCAACCAACAAGCTTTTGAGAGAGGGAAACAGTGACAAAATTATTACACATCTTTGAGGATATAACAAGGAAGGTGAATAAATTTCAAAAGTCATTTAGTAACACAAAAGGTTACTGCACAAGTTAAGAACTCACATAGTAATTGAGATAGTATACTGGCATGGACTAATGATTGGTTAACTGACAGGAAACAAAATATTAAGATTAATGGATCATTTTCAAGTTGGCAAACCATAAGCTAGTGGGGTGCTACAGCGATTAACACAGGGGCCTCGGCTATTAATGACCTGGAAAAAGATTGACAGCAAAAAGGATAGAGAAGAGAGCAAAACAATTGTTTTGTACTCCTGTCACTCTGAAAAATGATACAGGTGAATTAAGCAAGTCATCAAGATTAGTAGATGGCATTTAATGTGGGAAATTGTGAGGCTGTCCAGGTTTGGTAGGAGGAATAAAATAGAATAGAATTTAAACGGAGAGATGCTGAAGTACAGAAGGGTCTGGTTGGCAGTGTACACGAACCACAAAGTTAGCCTGCAGGTACAGCAATTAATTAGGAAAGCAAACGGAATGTTGGCCTTTACTGCAAGGGGCATGGGAGGATAGAAGTGGGGAAGTCTAGCTCTCGTTGAACAGGGCATTGGTGAGAAATTTCACTAGGCTGATTCCTGGGCTGAAGTCGTCATATAAGCAAAGGTTGTATTCATTAGAGTTTGAGACTGACCTAATTTTTAACCTAAGATTCTGAGTGAATTTCATAGGTAGACGTTGAAAGAATATTCCCCTTGCGAACTAGAGGCAGAGTTCAAACATAAGGATTCTCCTCCAATTTAAGTTGGAATTGAGGAGGAATGTTTTCTGTGAGAGAACTGTTAGCCTCTGGAATTCTCTCCCAGACAGGAGTAGAGGCTGGATCATTGAATATATTTGTGGCTGAGTTAATTTTTTGATCATCAGTTACAATTGGTCTTGGTTATGATGTGCCCTCAATTATTTTAAAAGCATTGTATATTGTGCTATTCCCCTACTTCTCATCTGCTCTGTTTCATTATCCATGAGTGGACCCTGGTGTAAACCTTCCTTTGTCAGGCTCCGTAAATACTGGTGAGGAAGGAATTGAACTTATGTTGTAGAATCTACAATTTTGATCACTTTACGTGTTAATTTTATGGATTTTTTTAAAACTCAAATTTCCTTAATGTGTTCGCATGTTTCCTCCTCCACAAAATTACCTGAAGTAACACAAAAATTAGGCGACTCAGCCCATCAAGATTGCTCTATTGTTGAATAAGATCTTGGCTGATTTGCAGGTGGCTCAGTGGTTAGCACTGGTGCTTCACAGCAGCCACAGACCTGGGTTTGATTTCATCCTCGGGTGACTGCCTGTGTGGAGTTTGCACATGCTCCCCATGTCTGCGTGGGCTTCTGCCCGGTGCTCTGGTTTCCTCCCACAGTCCTAAGATGTGCAGGCTAGGTGGATTACCCATGGGAAATGCAGGGTTAGGGGGATGGGTCTGGGTGGGATGCTCTTCGGAGGGGCTGTGCGGACTTGTTGGGCTGAATCACCTGTTTCCACACTGTAGGGATTCTAGGATACTGTGCTAGTGGCCTTAACTCCCCTTAGCTGCCTACTACTGTAACCAACTTGTAAACAATGTTCAGCATTGGTAACAAACATCAAGAATCAATGGTGAGCATGCCCACTTCCGACCTTTTGAAGGAGGGAAGGTCATTGAAGCAGCTGAAGAAGGTTGGGCCGAGAACACTACCACAAGGAACTCCTGCAGAGATGTTCTGGAGCGGAGATGCCTACCCACCAACACAATCAGTATTTTCCCGTGTGTCAGGTATGCCTCCAACCTAAATGCTGCAAGACAACGCAGCAAACAAGGGGTGAAGGATAGTAATTTGGCATGTCAGAAGGGAATAACGGGACTCCTAAAAGGGTAGTGCCAGAACCACAGTTATTCATAATTTAGGTCAACAGACCCTGGAATGAAAAGCACAATTCTTAAATTTGCAAATGGCACCAACTTGGGAAGTAATTGACAATGATGAGAAAGAATCCAAGTAAGTACAAAACATTTTAAAAAAATCTTGAATAACCATTTAATTAGAAAATGAACTTTTCACAAATCTTAATACCTCAGCTAGCCAAAAAGAAAGCTAAAGAGGTCACATTGGAAAAGTAAGACCAAATGGTGTAGACGACAAATGAGAATGGGAGAATGGAAATACACAAATCACTACAAGTATAGTAGTGACAAAAAGTTAATGAAAGGCTATTGAAAAATGCAAGCCGGGCAAAAAGGATAGAACAGAAAGGTAGAGAGTCAGGCTAACACGTCTTGGTTAGAGCACAGTCGAGTATGGTGTAGTGTTCTGGACACCATATTATTAAGAGAATATAGGGCATGAGAGAGGTGCAAACCATGCAATTGGGTGCTCCCGTTTCCTCCCACAGTCCAAAGCTGGTGGATTGGCCAGGCTAAATTGCCCATAGTGTTTAGGGATGTGCAGGGATAGGGTAGGGGGACGGATCTGGGCAGGATGCAGTTGGGATGGTTGGTGTGGACCCATTGGGCTGAATAGCCTGTTTTACACTGTAGGGATTCTATGATTCTATAAGATTGATGATAATTCAAGATTATATCCATCAAAAGAAAGGACAAACAGACCAGGCCTCTTCTCAGAGGTTGAGAAATGATCTAATAGAGATTTTGTAAAGTATGAAACTGTTTTGTTGGAAAAGAGCGCGTGTCCACTTGTGGGCAAAAATCAAGGACTATATCACAAGACATTCACCAAAATATCCAACAGGCACAGCAGGAGAAACTATTTTTAATCAAAAGGCGAGAATAAAACTGTAAGGAAGAGAAGTAGGCCTTTCGAACATGCTCAAATACAATAAAATCAATATGATCCATTAAGAAAGAGTCGCATAGTCCCAATGGGCCATACAGCTGCTTTCATCAGAGAGTTCTCCACACCTCAGGCAAGGGGACAGGTTGCAAAGGAGAATCCTTCACGGTGATGAGAATTGCGAGAATTGAACCCATGCTATTAGCATCATTCAACAATGCAAGCTAGCCATAAAGCCAACTGACCTAACCAACCCTGAATGTGGCACTTACTACCATAGGTATCAGAATTAGTGCATATAAGGGAAAGTTGGACAAACAGGAGGGAAAAGCGAACAGGTTATAGTGCAAAACGTGAAAGAAGAAAGTTGGGAATTATGAAGTTGATTTGGATGAGAATAAAGGAGGCACGGTAAGTTTGCAGATGACACCAATATAGGTGGTGTAGCAGACAGTCAAGGTTATCATATGGACCTTGACTGGATGGGCCGATAGGTCGAGGAGTAACAGAGTTTAATTTAGACAAATTGGAGGTATTGCATTTTGACAAGGCAAGCCAGGGCAGGACTTATACAGTTAACAGTAGGGCCCTTGGGACTGTTGATGAACAAAGAGATCTAGTGGTGCAGGTGCATAGTTCCTTCAAAGTGGAGTCACAGGTAGTCAGGGTGCTAAAGGCGGTGTTTGCCTCACTTGCCGTTGTCAGTCAGTGCATTGAGTACAGGAGTTGGGATGCCACATTGAGGCTGTACAGGACATTGGTGAGGCCACCTTTGGAATACTGCGTACAGTACTGGTCACCCTTCTATAGGAAGGATGTCAAATTTGAGAGGGTGCAGAACAGATTTACAAGAATGTTGCTGGGACTGAGTCCGTTTCTATATAGTAGGACTTTAAGTGTGCACGGAATGCCTGCTTGCATCACATTCTGTGACAAATAACTTCAGTTTTCATACTTTTTTTTTTTAGAAAGACTATTAGACAGGAGTATATGTAGGCCATTCAGATCACTGATTCTGCTCTGCCATTCAATGAGATCATGGCTGATCTGATACTCCTCAACTCCACTTGCACTGGCAACAAAGTCCCAGCACAGTGCTGAAAAACATACCAGTGAAAAAAAAAGAACCCTGGGAGCCATGACTCAGTTGGTAGCACTCTTGCCTCTTAAATTGCAAAGCTTCAGGCTCTCAAAAGCCAATAAATTCATCATTATCACATTGCTGTTTGCGTAAGCTTGCTGTGCACAAACTGGTTGCAGTCTTTTATTTATACAATATTCTGCATTAAACTGTAACTGCCTCCTTTATGTCCTATACCCCTACATCCAGCTACAAGCTCTTACGTGCTCTTCCTGTGCCTACTAATTTATTAGCAGCTAACCAGCACATGAATGGAAAGAACAATTTCTAGCACAGATCCATAAGGCACATCACTCCTCTGTACCTGAGGGGACCTCCTTTCCCACTCTGTTCTACATCTCCAAAATCAACCCATATGGAAAAATTTAGCCCAAACTGAGCAATGTGTCATCAATCCACATTATATGCTTAACAGTCTTGACTGGTAGATCAGTCCCTCCATCATTTGTAGGCCTTGGCTATCCATGTGGTGAAGAGGATTCTGCTCTCTGCAACTGGATCCTTGACTTCCTGACCCACAGACAGCAGTGAAAAATAGTCAACAGCACCTTCTCCACGACAATCCTCAACACCAGTACCCCACAAGGATGTGTACTCAGCCCCCTACTGTACTCCCTGTACATTTGAGCAAAAAGGGCATGTCCCCATCTACATCGATGGAACGGAGGTGGAGATGGTTGAGACCATCAAGTTCCTATGAGTGACAACCACCAATCTGTACTGGACCACCCATATTGATGCGACAGTCAAGGCAGCATAATGACACCTCTTCTTCTGCAGGAGGCTAAAGAAATTTGGCATTTCCATAAGGACTGTCACCAAACTTATATAAATGCACCATAGAAAGCGTTCTATCTGGATGCATCATGGCTTGGTATGGCAACTGCTGTGCCCATAAAGTTATGAACACAGCCTACAACATCATGCATGCTAACCTTCCATCCATTGGCTCCATCTACACTTCTTGATACCTTGGAGAGGTAGCCAAAAGACTTCTCCTACCCCATTCATAATCTCTTCCAACCTCTTCCGTCAGGCAGAAGATACAAAAGCTTAAACACACGTACCAACAGATACAAGAACAGCTTCTTCCCTGCTGTTATTAGACTTCTGAATGAAACTCTCAAATTTCAAATCTAATGCTGATCTTGCTTTTTCTGCCTTTTCCTTGCAGCTGTAACTTTGTATTCCTTGGTCTGTTCAATCACCCATGATCTTTAATTGTTATGATCTGCCTGTACTGCAAGCAAAACAAAACTTTTCACTTAGGTACATGAGATAATAATAAATTAAATCAAAAGACCATCCTTATGCACTGGGATCCAAGACATTAAAAATGCATATACATGCACCAATTATCTTGTTACTTAATTAAACAAGACTAAACCTGTACAGATCTGTGCACCCAAAGCCAATTATGACAACTTTTCCTAATGTCCCTCACTGATCCAACTGTGAATAAGAACGTGAGAAGGAGGGAGGTTATGAGGCGCAGTACATGTGCACTACAAGTGGAGATCCTAGTATATAGACTCAAGTGCAAGCCTGTCTTTGAGCTGAGTGTCAGCTCACTTTTAGGTAAAGGATGCTCTCAGGTGAAGTTATGTAAGCTGGATGTGCATCCAAGAAATAACTCTTTTGCAGATAATACTCTTATGGCACACAACATCTCTTTTCTTTCAGACAGTTGAAACAGTCTCTGCTGAGATTTCCCAAATAGCCTCTCTAAGATTTGTGATATGTCTGTTCTCATGAGATTTTGTTTCCAACAATCAATTCATTACCATGCATAGAAAATTACTAAGGCTTGGAAAAAAAGAGTCACTCCAAATCCAAAAGGAATAGCCATCCCAAAAATGAACAGTTCAGAAGTGACTACTGTTTGAAAACTGAGGCTCACACTCAAGGAATTAGCCAGTAAATTTATAACACATCTAAAATTCTGCATGGACAGATCTTTGGCTTCAATGGTTCTCTGCACAATAACTGAGTTTAGAAGATGCAATCACCAAACTAAAACCTAAGGAAGAAAAGCATCATTTGTGTCACAGATCTAGCAAGTATTTCCTTTTGCAATTTTAAATAACAGCTTATTGATTAAGGACCAGATCACTCCTTACCTCTAGCAGATCGATCATACGTGTCATCTGGGAATAAATGAGCACACGATGGCCCTGGGCTTTTAGCCGTGTTAGGAGGATGTCAAGAGTGTGCAGCTTCCCACTGTCTGTGATCAGGCTTTCTTTGTCTGAAACAAACATGTTGAAATATTTACTGTTTTTCAAACCTCAAGAGCTCAGGCTTCAAATTTCTACCCTACCCAATACCACCCCACTGAATTTTCTCCCAAGGCATTGGCTTGCAAGAATATAGTTCCATGGACACTAACTTCTTACTGTGTGAACTTGAGAAGTGAGTGTTGGTAGCATATTTCCCACCACTGGCATCTCATCTAATCCTAACCTAGCCTCACTGAATGTAATCTTCTTCTATCATAGAGATATACAGCACAGAAACAGAGCCTTCGGTCCAACTCGTCCATGCCGACCAGACATCCTAAATAAATCTAGTCCCATATGCCAACATTTGGCTCATATACCGCTAAACCCTTCCGATTCATATATCCATCCAGATACTTTTTTTAAATGCTGTAATTGTACCAGCCTCCACCACTGCCTCTGGCAGCTCATTCCATACATGCACTACCCCTGCATGAAAAAGTTGCCCCTTAGGTCTCTTTTCAATCTTTCCACACTTATCTTCAATCTATGCCTCTAGTTTTGGGTTCCCCCACCCCAGGGAAAATACCTTGGCTGTTTACCCTGTTCAAGCCCCTCATGATTTTATAAACACCTATAAAGGCCACCCCTTAGCCTCCGAAGCTCCAGGGAAAATAGCCCCAGTGTTTTCAGCCTCTCCCTATAGCTCAAACCCTGCAAACCTGGCTACATCCCTGTAAGTCATTCCAGAACCCTTTCAAGTTTCACAATATCTTTCCTATAGCAGGGAGACCAGAAGTGTGCACAGTATTCCAATAGTGGCCTAACCAATGTCCTGTACAGCTGCAACATGACCTCCCTACTCCCACACTCAGTGCACTGACCAATAATAGAAAGCATACCAAACACCTTCTTCACTATCTTATCTACCTGTGACTCCACTTTCCAGGAACAATAAACCTGCACTCCAAGGTCCCTTTGTTCAGCAAAACTCCCCATGACTTTACCTTACCTGATTTGCCTTTCCAAAGCTCAGCAGCTCACACTTATCTAAATCAGATTCCATCCGCCACTCCTCGGCCCATTGGCCCATCTGAGGTAAACTTCTTTGCTGTCCACTACACCTCCAATTTTGATGTCGTCTGCAAACTTACTAACCATACCTCCTATATTCACATCCAAATCATTTATATAAGTGACGAAAAGCAGCAGACCTGGCACCCATCCTTGACCCACCACCAGTCACAGGCCTCCAGCATGAAGAACTCTTCACCACCACCCTCTGCCTTCTACCTTCCTAGTTCTCCCCGTACCTCGTGCGATCTAACCTTGCTGAAGTCTACCACGAGGAACCTTGTCAAACAACTTACTAAAGTCCATACAGATCAAGTCCACTGCTCTGCCCTCTTTGATACTTCTTCAAAAAACTCAATCAAATGCGTGAGGCATGATTTCCCAGACACATAACCATGTTGACGATCCCTAGTCCTTGCCTTTCCAAGTAAATGTAAATCCTGTCCCTCAGGATTCCCTCCAACAACTTACCCACCAACGTCAGGCTCACCAGTCTATACTGCCCTGACTTTTCCTTACCACCTTTCTTAAACAGTGGCACCACGTTCACCAACCTCCAGTCTTCTGGCACTTCGCTTGTGGCTATCAATGATACAAATATCTCAGCAACCTGCCCAGCAATCACTTCCCTAGCTTCCCACAATTCTAGGTACACCTGATCAGGTCCTGGGGATTTATCTACCTTTTTGTGTTTTAAGATGTCCAGCACCACCTCCTCTGCAATATGGACATTTTTCAAGATGTTGCTATTTATTTCCTCATGTTCTATATCTTCCATATCCTTCTCCACAATAAACACAGATGCAAAATACTTGTTTAGTATGTTCCCCATCTCCTGCTGTTCCACACATAGGTGGCCTTGCTGATCTTTCCCAAAACAGTTTTCAATACAAATTGAAAGCTCAGCTCAGACCAGACAAAGACCTGCACTGACAAACATGGGCTCCTGGAATCAGCTGAACCCAAAGAAAGCTAAATCTGATTGAAGATTTCACATTCATTTTGATATTATTCATTTTAATCTAAAGGATTACAGACCAAGCTAATTTTCCACTCTAGCCAATGACATAGAGACAAGTTATAGCTGTGTTTCAGGCAAAGCTCACTGAACAACAATCTACATTGTCTTCCTGTAGCCTGTATGAAGAACAAGGCTCCTCATAGGTTTTACAAATGGGACTAAATATTTGAGAGATAAAAACGTAAAGTGGCAGGTAAACAGAACTCAGAGATAACCCTTTCAGAGAGGTGTTAAATGCAGACAGTACTTCTGAGAATCCTTCAGTATCAATTTAATATAGTAGAACCCAGGATTTTGTGTGAACTCTGAACAACAGCTACTTACATTAATATGGCACTATAACATAAACAACGTAATGCAAGGTGGCTGACAGGAATATGATCAAAGTACAACACTGAGTTAGATGCAAGAAATTAGAACAAGCCAAAAGCTTGATCAAAATTTTAAAGAGTCTCCTAAAGGAGGAAAATGAGGTAGAAAGTGGGAGAACGACTCAAGGGAGAATTCCACCTTTTGGGACACGGGCAATTCAAGTGATGGCCATTGATGATGCAGCAAATAGAACTAGAAATTCACAAGGGTGCAGAATTGGAGGGACGCAGATATCCCAGAGTACTGTGGGTCTGGAGGTTGGGAGGACAAGGCTATATAGGGAACTGAAAATTAGAATCAAAACAGTTCTTGACTGCATGTTGAGATAGGCCAGTGAGTTGGGGTGGGGGGAGGTGGTGACAGGTAATGGATTTGCTGCAAGTAAAGACTGGTAGCAGAATTTTCGATGAACTCCTGTTTAGTGAGAGTAGAAAGTGGGAAAGCAGCCAGGAATGCACTGGAATAGTCAAGCCTAGAGGGAACAAATGCATGAATGAGGCTTCTTGCACCTGCCTTTGCCCAATTCTGCAGCAGTTGAGCTATGGAAAAAGACATGCAAACAGGTGTGCTTAATGTTAGCACAAATCAAATGTTGGAAACTCAGCCTCGGTTCAAATGTGACACCAAGGCTGCAAACAGACTACTTTAATCTCAGACCAGGAGAAGGATGGCATCAATAGCACGGGAATGTATTTTGGACAGAAAAATAATGGCTTTCTGATGAAGGGTCTAGGCCCGAAACGTCAAGTTTTCCTGCTCCTATGATGCTGCTTGACCTGCTGTGTTCATCCAGCCCCACGCTTGTTGTCTCGCTTTCACCTCCCCAGTGTTTACAATGAATGTTTGCACATTCTCCCCATGTCTGCGGGGGTTTCCTCCGGGTACTCCTGTTTCCTCCCACAGTCCAAAGATGTGCAGATTAGGTGGATTGGCTGAGCTAAATTGCCCATAGTGTTCAGGGATCTGTAGATCAGGTGGGTTATAGGGAGATGGGTCTGGGTGGGATGATCCAAGGGTCGGTGTGGACTTGTTGGGCTGAAGGGTCTGTTTCCACACTGTAGGGATTCTATTCTATGAATATTTAACGAGAAGAAACTTCTGCACAACCAATACTGGTGTCAGCTAAATAGTCTGATAATTTATTGAGGGTGGATGAGTTGATAGTTAGCAGCAGTGAGGTAGAGCTCGTGGGGTCATCAGCAAGGACACCGACTCTGTTTTTGAATGTTATTGCCAAGGAGCATCATATGGATGAGAAATAGGAGGGGCCCAAGAATGGTTCTTTGGAGAACACTGCTGGTAACAGAAGTAGGATAAAAAGTAAGCATTGAGCTGGGTGGGAACGACACAAGTGATGCCTGTGGAGAAGAAAGAAATGGTTGGAAATGGGGTGAAAGTTGCAGATAACAGAGAAAAGGCTTGGATGTCTGTTTTGTATTGATGATGAATTGAAAACAGCATTAAGTATTGCATGTAACTGGGGAATTAAGTTTTGCATTTCAGCATGGCAATAATATTAATTGGAACCTTCAGGTATATTTCAGTTCCATTCTCCGATCCTATCTGTTACTTCCCACTACACTTGCCTTCTGCCACATCAAGCACACAAATTTGCCAAACAAACCAGAACAAGCTGTGCACTCAGTTGACAGAGAAGAGATATAACAATAAATGAGCTATTTATTAAAGGAATGCACAGCGTATGGTATGTGCATGGGGGCTCTTGTAGCATATTGGTAGTGTCTCTACCTCTGAGCCTGTAAGTCAAGGTTCAGCGACCCATCTGCTCCCTAGGTGCGTAATATTATTTCTGAACAGGTTAATTGGAGAATATCTTTGGCATGCTCTTCGTGGAATTTAAAACAAAAGATAATCTTCACTGGTATCACTACCAATGTAAGTTGCCTCTAAAATTTCTAAGAACGTGTATTAAGACACCATATAACTTTCTTTTGAGTAGGCCTGAAGGTGAACTTTATTTTGCAGGAACCCTGGAATGGTGGTAACTACCAGTGCTCACCAACAGTCATATGGTGATTTATAACAGCAAAACAAAAAGAAACTCTGCTTTTGTAAGCTCTGAAAAATAGACACAAGGGACCTTAGAAATGGAAGGAATGCTGCATTCTAGAGACAGGACCCTCCTGAATTCTAGGGTAAAAGTGTAATCTGCAGACATCAATAATATTTTTGTTTCTTACAGAGATAATTTGTCCTTGCTTTGGAAATTGGTTTTGATACCAGCTGAGAATTTCTTCACAATATAATGGGGTAGGCAGTAGTGGGGCACGGATGGCTCATACTTTTGGCAGCTGGGATGTGGCCAGCAGGAGCTGCAATGTAGGTGGGGCTCATTTCATGCAGTTGGACCATTTCCCCTGGGACAGATAAGGACTGGAAACATGAATTAATGTATTATCACAAATCTCTCAATGTTTACACTGAAGGAAAATTAACTATAGAAAGTGGCTGGGAAAGGAAAAGTGCTGTTTGATTTAGTGCTGCTGACCTCAGTGGGAGGGAATGTTGGTGACAGAATGAAAAAGAAAGAAGGCAAGCACCAATGTTCAAACTCTCAGCTCTCATTTTCCTGCTCATTGGATCAGGTGCAAGGAACTTAGAAGATTACACCGATTTCACAAATATCAGAGCAAGAAAATTCAAAGCAGTTTACTTCACAAGAGGGTGGGATAATTCACACATTGTTGACTGTGATTGCAAGCCCTCACTTAAGAGTTTTGGGGGTGGTCTCATTATTTAAAAACCTTATTTCAAGGAATTTACAAACTAGCAGTACTAGACTAAATTTTGATCAGCTCCACAATGTCATTACAGGAAATTTTCATTCAAAACTGTCAGTCACTCTCCATACCAGCTAAAGGCAGAACCTGCACATAAAAAGCACCTTTCATCCCCTTGATGTATTATAGCACTCAGACCTAATAGTTTCTGAAATGTGACCAACACTAAAATTGTGAAAAACAATTTGTACATAAATCCCACCAACAATCAAATACAATAAATGACATCGCTTTTTGTGATGTTCACCAAGTGAGAAAATTCTCGAGATCAGGTGAATGCCCCTCTATTCTTTGGATACTATTGGAGATATTTTACATCCACCCAAACTAGGAAACAACGTCCCTGAAAGATAACTCACTCAAAAATGCAGTGCCTGCAGAACTGCAGCCCAAATTGTGCTCTCAATCCAGGAATTAAGAGTTAATGCAATTTGCATGTCACTCTGTAATTCTAAGATAAGACTATGGTTGAGATGGAGTTCCAAAGGATTTAAGCAGTGTTGTAGATTCTCCCCATGTTCTGATTCACCTGTGGGCTTGAATTCAACATTGGTACAATCTATCTGTTACCGTAAAGAATGACATTCTAATGTAAGATCCCACACACAGGGTCCATACGCAGCCATCAAATCCTAAAAGGTTACGCATGAACCCCAAAAGAATGCTATCTCTATTTGTTTAAATAGCTTTGACTTGTTATCTTGTCTTGTTTGACCTTTGTGGGAGTGGAGGTTAGTCATAAGCCTATCGCCTTACTGGTGGAGAAATCCTGAAGCAGAATATGGAATTATCAGCAACTGAAGACATCTATGTTAGTTAGAATAAGGTTTAACCTTTACAGTTGGGTTGCAGAAAAGCAGGAAAAAAAAAATTGTGAGACAACTCAGAAAAACACCTATTTTAGAACTCTTAAGGTATTGATTCTTATTGCAGCAGAAACCACTACTGAAATGTAGACAAGATGTAAAAGGTGCTGGTGTTGGACTGGGGTAGACATGGTCAGAAGCCACATGACACCAGGTTATAGTCCAACAGGTTTGTTTGAAATCACAAGCTTTTGAAGTGCTGCCTCTTCATCAGGTGGAGTGCAGAGAGGCACACAGTCACAAAATTTATAGCAGAGATCAAAAGATCATACGAATGGTGTGAGGGGAGTGTCAACAGGCTGAATAATAAGTCTCTGCAGTTAATCAAAAGTGTCAGATGGTGTGAGTAAAGGGTCAACAGCTGAACAGCAAGTGAGGTGGAGAGATAATTACAAAAAAAAAAAAAGAACGAGACAAACTCAATGGCTGGAATAATATGATAGGTAGAAGAGTTGCATGCCGAGGGTCGCACCAAAGAAAGAAGTAATCCAAAACTGTACAAACGAATTAAAAGGTAGAGAGATCACAACAAGCTATCAAGGAGATGGTGTCAAGACAAGACCGTAAGGAAGATTTTCCAGACACAACAGTATGGAGGGGTTACATGTAGCGCACCACAAACCCAAGATCACGGTTGAGGACGTCTTCATGGGTATGGAACTTGGCTATCGATTGATTGATTGATTTAGTGTCATGTGTACCAAAAAGCAGTGAAAAATTTTTTTTTTTGTTTGCAAGCAGTACCCCCACCCTCCCCACTATCGTTTAGAGCATTTAAGATTTAATTTTTATTAGCATTTTATTCCTAATTTGTTAATTACTTGTATTTTAATTTCCCATGCTGCCATGGTGGGATTTGAAATCATGTTTCTGGATCTTTTGTCTGGACTTCTGGATTAGTCGTCTAGGAACACTGTGGCTCTCTTACCATCTCTATGCAAGGCCTCAAATGTTCCTAGAAGTTCACTGACCTTGGAGGATGTTAGAAGAAAACATTTGTACCAGCCAAGCCCAAAGCGACTCAGCTCTACATTTTTCTTGGAAGACATGTCACGGGAGTTCTGACTATGATACCATCTAATTTGTTACTTTACCAGGATACTCAAAGAATGTGAATAAAAAACAGAGAAAGATAAAGGGATAAGCAGTGAAATAAGAATGTGTGGACTTTGACATTAGAAAGCTGAATCTCATTCTGTCACTGTGCAGCTTAAGCTTCCTTAGACTGAAGTTACCATGGGGATCTCACTCTAGGAAATGGGCTTGAAAAATGGTTTCTCATCTGGTTACAAAATACCAAATCATTTAGTTTACCAAATTAAAATGTTTATATGACCATCAACTGCTCAGGAGAAACATGTCAAAAGCACCAGCTGAATGAGTCTTCGGACCCTGTACTGATCAGGGACAGACAGCGGTATGTCACTGGGCTAGCAATCCAGAGGCTCAAGCGAATGTTCTGGGGATAATTATATAGCTGGTGCAATTTAGAATCAATTTATAACATTCTGGAATTGAAAACCAGTCTCAGTAATGGCCATGAAAATCACTGATTGCGGTAAAAATCCACCTGTATCACTAATGTCATTTAGGGAAGTGAAACATATTTTAATCAACCTTCATACACACCATGGAATGCCATCGGTTTTTGCTTCATAGACATGCTGGCTTCCTTTGTTTACACTATAGCACTTCCTTCAGATAAAACTGATTTCTGCTATGAAGCACTCAAGCAAGAAAGGTCATATTTGTTCTGGTCTCAACTGATTGCTAAACTGATAAGGTGACTTCAGACTCACACGAAGTAAGGAACAGCAAGGAACCACAGGAGAGCAGTATTGTCAAAGGTGCATTCAACAAACCAAAAATTCAAACAAGGTCCTAATGCCAGTTCAAGACAATGTTGAAAATCCTATTGTACTAGGAAGAGAAAAGCATTTCCCTAGTGTCAGTATTCCCTCTTCAACCGTTAACACCAAAAGCCAGACAGCTGGTCATCTAATTGCTTGATGTAGGATCTTGCTTTCTGCAAAAAGGTTGATACATTTGCCAGATAATCACTGTTGCTGCACGTCAGGGTTGCTCTTTGAAACCTCTTAAAGATTCATGTTCTATAAATACAAGTCTTGATTTGTCTGTGCAATGGCATAACAGTCCATGATCTGTAAAAGTACAAACCCTTCTCAAAAGATCTAATCAATACCTAATTATCTATTTGTTGTTGCAGTGTTAAACTCTCAACAGGACCTTTATAAGAAAAGCGGGAGGGTTTGAACTGTAAAAATATCCGACAAAACTAGTAAGAGAAACGTCAGTGCTGTTTGCGAACCTAGCCGGTCTATTTTTCCTGTTTGCAATTTATATTTAGCTTGGAGCTGGGAAGGGAAATAGGAGATGGTTTGGCCCAGATGTGGACTGCTCTATAACTCATTTCCACAACAGGAGGAAATTCAGAGGTAAGCTTCCTGGTTGCTCTGCTGGCAGGGAACACAAGTGAAGCATTTAACAGAAGCAGGGCTGATTTTTTACTTTGAAGTGACAGGAGGAAGTAGTGACTAGAGGACAGAAATCAAGGAGTTACAGACCAAGTTGACAGTGTAACAGGACTACATCGTTGCTTCAAACAGAGGAAAACTCCATTTTATATATAACAATTACTTTTACCCTGCCTGACAATGACCTGCCTTCCAGTCATGGCTCCCCCCATGTTTTAGAATAAGCTACAGTCCCCGAAATGGCCTCACAGCTCAACATGCCAGCTGGGTACTCCACAAATATGTCACCTAATCTCCACCCACCCTGGGCTCAGGTTAACAATCACTAAAGGAATAATTTTGTAAAGATAGATTTGCCCTAAAGAAGTGAAGTTATTAGTGCTATATACACTTGACTCCCCTAATATCACAAGTTTTATAATTCTAGAGAAAGATCATATTTGACACTGTAAACATTAGCACTATTTAAAACTAAAAGCAGTGACACCAACTTTAACTGATGAACTGTTATCCAGACATTCCATGGAATCGCTCTGACTGAAACTTTTCATTTAGATAAAATTTACAGCTGAGTTCTACCAGAGTGTACCTCCACAACCTGAGAAAAAAAGTTTAAATCATTTGCAGTAGGTGTACATCTTTCCCTGAAGGTGCTCCCTCTGCTAAACACAGCCCCTATGTTCATGACTACGTAGGGCAGCATTCGCACCTCTGATTGATCAGTTCAAATCTGACTCCCAGAGAGCAGTACACAACCCAGGCTGTCAATGAAGTGCAACACTGGGGGGACATCTACACCGTTGGTGCACTGGCTTTTAGATGTTACATTAAACATAGGCCCTATTTCTCTTCTCAAATGGACATAAAAGATCTTGGTACACTAACACAAGAAGGGAACTCTCCCGATTGTTATGTCCAACATTTATGCGTCAGCTGAAATAAAACCAACCGTCTGGTCATGATCACATTGCAGTTCACAGGGCCTGTGTACAAACTGACCACCGTGAGGAGCTGACATGAAAAACGAGTTGAGACCTGGAGCAGAGGAGTATAATTTTATGGAACAGTGGGCAGCTTGAGGGGCTTAATTGTCGAGTCATGCTCCAATTTCTCATATTAGATTTCTTATGTTACAACAGTGGCTACATTACAAAAGTACTTAATTTGACTGTAAAAAGTGAGTGGGGCATCTAAAAGTCACAAAAGGCATTATATAAATGAATGTCAATTTCTCCCTAGTAACACACCAAATGGACATTCTGTACAAGTGTGAAAGACAGCAGGCATCACAAACCACCTCAACTGATCATCACTTGCAATGCCTGCCTACTTTACAGTGGGAAAAATTGGAAACCCTGGGGCCTTACTCCCACTCTTTGAATCCATGTAAAGGAAGACTTAATGGAGCCACTGTTTTTCAGCATTCTCCATGAAATCAAGAGGCCAGGGACCAATTTGGGTGTCTCAGTCTGTGAAGGAGCAATTGAGGTACTAGAATATAAAGTGAAACACTGTAGCTCTGTGAAAAATATTTTGACTGTTATTGCAAAATGTTAATAAGAATGTTTTAAGCTTTTTCAGCTAAGCTTATCAGAGCACCTTCTACGTCTGGAAACACAACATTCAATAGAGGTGTGCTCAAGCATAGTATTTCAGTCTGAATGCAGCCTGATACATTGGACCTACTTTAAACAATTACAAAACATGCAAGTCTGGACAGTAGAAGGAAATGTTTAAATTTGTGTGTCAAAACATCAGCAAAAAGCAGAGTAGTAATGCAACCAAGTGAATGGATTAACTCCTTGAGGATAATCACATCCCTGCAATAGATAAAACACAAACTGACCTATTTCCCAGTTTAACTCTAGAACACAGGCCATTCACAATGCAATATGAGCCTCAGTCTAAATCAGCAGCTCAGCATCACACTGTTGATGCTCTTACCAAAGGACTCCTTAATTTATCCAGCTTAGTGTCACTCTGTTCTGTGCACTTAGAAACATAGGAGGAGCAGACTATTTAGCCCGAGATAATAGGTACTGCAGATGCTGGAGAATCCGAGATAACAAGGTGTGGAGCTGGATGAACATATTTAGCCCCTTGGGTTTGAGCCTGTTCCACCATTTGTAACTAATCTTTGACTCACCTCCATATACCTGCCTTTGACTCCTATCCCTTCATACTTTCAGTTGACTAAAAGTATATTATTCTCAGATTTAAAATTTACAACTGATCTGACATCAGTTGTGATTTGTGGTCGAGAATTTCCAACTTCTGCACCCTGTGCGTACAACTGTTGTTTCCTAATTTCACACAAAGCTCTTCCTCTAACTTTTAGTCTATGTCAGAATCCTAGACTCCCTAACTAGTAGAAAGAGTTTTTATTTATCTATTAAAAAATTTGTGACTAAATCGCCTCAAGTTTCTAAAGTCATAAAATACAATCTTAGTGTATCTAATCTAATCCTGTAATCTAACCACGAAGTCTTTATCTGGTGAGACCTCCGATCTCTGGAACACCAAGCAGAAAATCCAGATTTGTATTAGTTCAACATGATTCTTTGAAACTCAAAGTGCAACTATTATTCCTGACTTGCAACTACAGCTTTTCTGGCAAACACATTACATCAAGCTTCACCTTGCTTCAAGTTTTCTATCCTGGAGATGGACGTGTGACAGTAACATCACTGGATTACTAATCCATAGAACCAAGCAAATAAACCAAGGACAAGGGTTCAACCTCACAATGGTAGCTGACAGAATTTAAGTTTGATTAATAAATGTGGAAGTGAAAGATAGTGTCAATGATGGGGACCATAACAATTACCATGAACTGTGGAAAAAACCCATCTGATTCACTAATGCCCTTTAGGAAAGCAAATTTTCCATTGTTATCTAGTCTGACTTACAAGCACATAGTTGTTGACCCTTAATTATCCTTCGGAATGGCCAAACAAGTAATGTTAGTCATGGGTAATTATGCCAACATGGCTGTGAAGGTGGAGGAGGGGTGAGGTGGTGGAGGTGGAGGTGGAAAGAGCACATATCCTTTCGTTTTGCATCCTGGGGAGGGGTGTAAGGACAACTCTGGGGCAGTGCAAAAGGTGGTGATTTCACTTTGCATTAAGCCTGTGCCAAAGCAGTACCAGAAACATTCAATGGGAACAACGTGGAAGGAGCTTTGCTCTGTATCTGGCTATGGTTAGTCCTGCTCTGAGTCTATTTGATGTCTCCAATGGAATATATTCCATACCCACTGTATTTGTCACTTTTTAATCGATCAACTGACACCAGAGGCTACAGTACCCTTGGGCAGTGATTGGATTGAACCAACCCAGTCAGCAGTAATCGCCTTGGGCAGGAGCCCATCAGGCCCAACTCCTGGATTATGAAGTTGTTTAAGTGTGTTGCCTCCCATGTTGTGTGGTGTCACCAGTAGTCTCAGGTAGATGAGAGCTAGTTGTTGCCAAGGATGTGGAGACCAGTGTGGGAAGCTCGTGAACTCAATAGCGACACTGACCGTGGGGTCCATGCTGAGCCGGAAGTATTTACTGCAGACTGCTGGTCCTCAGAGAGGATAGTAGCTGTGCAATACACCACGTAAACAGATCAATTTCTGCCTTTTAACCCTGTCTGAGTCAGATTGCAATCACTCATTCACTTCCCATTCATAATAATGGAAATTGCTGACACCTTTAAGAGTAAAGAGGTCAAAGGCAGTTACAGCTGCTGTTACACTCAGCACCACACTGTGACATTGAAGAGTAATAAACTAGGTTCAATCTCCCTTGGCTGGGTTCAATGTCAGAGAGCTCGTTCCAAGTTATATTTGTAACACAATGAGTTATTCCAATCCAAAATGTCTGAAGTGAAACAAACCAGTGCCAGTTTTGTCACTAAGTATCAATTGTTGTCATCAGTTCCAAGACAGTGCAGAGAAATCAATAGTACAATACATGAAAAACAGTTCTACTGTGGCTATAAATCTGTAACAAATATACTCAATGTTGTACAGTAAACTGATTGGTACTGTATCCTAGTATTATAGTGTGAAAATAGAGGCCTTTCGAATGTGAACACCAAAATTATGCTAAAACTTCCACATAAAAAGCTATAAGACAACGAAAAGATACTTCAAATTGCAAGAATAAAAAGAAACTCTTAAAAAGTGACATTCAGGAAAGAAAACATCAATATTTCAGCCAATGGATCAGAACTGAAATGCCACAAGGATCTCTTTTAGAGAACAAAGTGTAGGGCAGCTGAAAAAAGTCAAGCTAAGCATAACCGGATGACTCCTGTCACAGTGGTTGCAGAGGAGCTACAGTGGATGTGTGAGGATGGCACAAGACAGACTGGTGTACTATGACAGAGATCTCCTGGCAGGAGTACTTGCAAGCAGCAGCCTTCACCAATACTGCACCCTGATGCTGCACAATGACAGACCAGCATCCATTATTACTGTAGCCTTGTTGTACAGTGGAATCTCTGCATCTAGCTTTGTGGTATTTCAGTGTGGGAAGGTGCTGCACATTCCAGGCACACAAACTGCAATAGTAATACTTCAATGAGATGTGGTGTGTGTCAATGGATGCGTTCACTACTAACTATGCCATTGAAATACAAGATTATACAATTTGTTTTAACATCTATGCTTTCATGGTGAGAGTCACAGCAGTCAATCCTGTGATTAGTTGCTTTTATGACTTTACTAAGTGACTAAATATTCGGAGAAGAGTCTTTTGCAATAAGTCTGATGAGCCTAAAAGCTAATGGGTACAGATTTAATATGCAGTTCCCCATTTACAGCCCACTTTAGCCGTTGGTATTCTACCACCACCTAATGGCAGTGATCAAGTAGTGCAATTCTCTGCACAACCTGGAGTTCAATCAGACTGTCTCAAGAACAAAATCTCCTGCCAAATCAGTTATCAAAGTGATACTTTAAACAAAAATATCACTCGTGGTATATAGATATTACTTTTCCAGGCAGAGAAAGAAAATGTAGGAGGGGAAGTACAATTAAAAGAGAAATGGTAATTTTTTAAAAAATCAAATTAGTGACTTTGGGAGAGCTGTGGGGGCAGGAAGGAGCTCAGAGTTGCCAATAACAACGCAAGAGATGGATTTGAGAAGGTGGAGAGCTTGAAAAGGAGAGATTAAGAGTTGAATAATAGTCTTCCACTGCTCCCCCTCTATCCCCAGGTGGACTGATGGGACATTACATTCAATGAGATTTGTGAATTTAAGGAATTGCTAAATAGAGGTAACAGAGTGGCTGAATCGTTCATTGGGAGAGCCAATATGCAGCATGTAAATAAGAGATAGGGGGAGGAAGGGGAGGAAAAACTACAATGAATGTTAAAAACATCAAGAATATATCCCCTCAATTATATCTAAAAATGCGTACTTTTAACTGAGCCTGTCCTTATCCATGTTATCACATTGAGGATTTCCCTGAAGGATCACTGCTTAGTGATGAGGAGTGTGCGGTCAGTTATGATTTCTGGTTCACTCCACTATTACATACAAGCTTGTCATTGCATTTCTCCACTTCATTCCAGATTCAAAACAACATTAGAAGTTGCTTTGGTTTACGCTTTAGAAGCAAGACGAAAATCCAATTTTAAGGGCTAGCATTCAGAAACAGCTCTCACATTAGTACATGCTCGTCATAATCCCTCCAACAATCACTTTCTGAAGCCTTAACTGGTTCCCAGCTAAAATCAATAATTAGTATTTGTTTAAACGGCCTGTGCTTTTCCTGGGAAAAATGGCCAGTTGGGATTATGCTAACACCCCTGACCTCCTCCAAACAGCTCCTAAATTGAGGCCAAGTAGCAAGCAGCTCATAATATTGTGGACAGGTCAGGGAGGGCAGCATGAAGGCCACTGGAGAATTCTGTGAGGTTCTCTGCTGGCAAAATCTATGGTGACTCCGTGCTGGCTTTCCTCTTCATCTGGGTGTTTAAAACCAGACTTGATGCCACTGAATTAGACTGATTTCTTATTCAAAGCCTTTCTCTTTATACTCTTGAAAACAGTCCTGCATCAGAGGCCTCAACTTTGGTGTCTCCAATATTGTGAACTATGAACTCTTATTCTGGGGTTGCTGGGGATTCTGTTCAGGATGCCTAGCTCCTCGTCAAATTGATGGGGTTTTCATACAGAACTGCTTCACTAATAATCTCACAATCATTTCCTCACTCGCACTTCCTGTTACAGCAGGCTGGCAGAGAAATAGAAACATAGTTTTCCTGTCCCTTTCCTTCAACTCCTTGGCCTGAACCTTTCAGATGGCGTGATCAGGCAACCTTTACTCAAAACCTGTTTTTCTCAGAGCAGCAGCTAACACTGGCATGCTCTACATATTTTTTCCGCTCTGCTATCTGCTCTGTAATCTCCAGCAGCTGAGAACAGTTGGATTGTTTACCTCTTTGTTTCAAGTAAGCAATTATTGTGTGGAATATATTATTATAGTTTCAAACACAACCTCACCAACTACAACTGTCTAGGGCTAAGTTTTGATTTGACTGGTCCCCCTACCGCCTGGGGCACAGGCACCATTTGATGCAATCTGAGCCATTCTGATCAGCCCTCGCTGACTCCAGTAAAGGCAGCACTCCGACATCACAGTAGGAATTCACAGAATATGGAGATGGCAGAGATTCAGCCAGGAGACTTCCCCTGACTTGTGCTGGTAAATATCATCAAAACAAAATGCAATATGCAGATTCTAATGACAATGCAGACACGGGTACCACTGCAGAAATGCAATCTAATAATACACAATCATATCCTGAAGTCAGTCAATTCTTGTTGCCATAGATACCACTCAGCACAGGTTAACAGGGAACCAGTGCACTTCCAATGAAAGAGTGACATCTTCTAATTTGGCAAAGGCCACTGTATTAACCTGAAGGATCACAGAAGGTAGGTTTCGTCAATATTCAATCTCATCACTTTTATTTCTTCTGTTAGGTAGCATATTTTCCACTTTGGTTTAACTGCTATATTGTCACATTTGGTGTGTATCTTGCCCCTACAACTTTGATTAAATTTCTGGCCAGGTTGCCAGGCTATATTTCCACTACATTGACCATTTGAACTCTTTAAGGTAAATGGAGATCAAGGACACAAATTGCATTCCACAAATATGAAATGATCAAGGGGCTAAAATTGAGACACACCAGGTAGAAATCTGTGAGGGATGTTGATGGGGTGGATAGGTTGTTGAAGGGTCAATAACGAGGGGGCAAACTTTGAAGGTGCAAACATTCATAACTTTCAAAGTTATGGGCCAAGTGTTGGAACGTGGTATTAGTGTAGATATAGCATACTTCTGGTGCTACAGACTTGACAGGCTGAAAGGCCTCTTCTGAACTGTATGATTTTATCAAACATACAAAACAACCTCTCTACATCTACCCTGTCAAGTCCCCTAAGAATTTTCTATGTTTGATAGAATCATAGAGAGGTTGTTTTCACTTGTAGGGCAGTCTAGGAACAGGGGCATAATTTCAGGGTAAGGGGTCACCTATTCAAGATTGAGATGAGGAGGAGATTTCTTCTTCAGAGTAGTGAATCTATGGAATTCTTTACTGCAAAGAGGCGGGTCATTATGTTCAAGGCTAAGATGGATATCTGACTAGTAGGAGAATAAAGGGTTATGGGGAGAAAACAGTTTAGTAGAGATGAGGATTATCAGATCAACAATGATCTCATTACTTACCAGAGTTAGGGCTGAATGACTACTTTTACTCCTATGTCTTATGATCTTACAGATTATTGTTGGCAAAACACAACATCAAGGAGTTGATTCAAAGTTTTGGTTTCTGCCAATGATTTAAAAATGCACTTGGCAAATTTACAAGATCGAAAGGATCAAGTCCAGTAACAAAACATACACCTTGTGCTCCACCATTTAATGCTTTAGATCTCAGCAACAAAGCATTAAATAACTGCTGCTGACTGGGTATAACTAGGTGAATCAGCTGTCAATGATACATGTTAAGGTGTTGTCTGCAGTATTCAAAGGCAAAAATTGCAGCAAAAACTGTATTTGTAAGCCTTTGCTGAAAACTGCAAAATATTCTCAGAGCAAGCCATAGCTTCTACCAGGCATTTTATCCATAGAATCCCCAGTGTGGAAACAGGCCCTTCGGCCTAACAAGTCCACACCGAACCTCAAAGCATCCCACCCAGACCCACACCCCCCAACAACCCACTAACCTACACCTCCCTGAATATTATGGGCAATTTACCTTGGCCAATCCACCTAACCTGCACATCTTTGGACCGTGGGAAGAAACCGGAGCACCCAGAGGAAACCCACACAGACACGGGGAGAATGTGCAAGCTCCACACAGACAGACGCCCGAGGCTGGAATCGAACCCGGGTCCCTGGCGCTGTGAGGCAGCAGTGCTAACCACTGAGTCATCACCCTGCAAACTACTGCAGCTTTGGTCATATTTTGTAGTAAATAATTCAGCATTGCATATGTGAATATGGAAAACCTAGCATTTACAAACAAGCATGGGCATTAAACATGGCTACACTTCACTGGGATGAGTGTGCAGGCAGCTGCAGTTATGATCAATATAGGATAGAGGCAATACCACTGTCCTCAACAAGGCTGCTTGATGGTGTTGGAGAATTTTTAAATTAATTTGGTGAAGGAGTGGGAACTAGAACATACCATTATACAGGAAATAGAAGGTGTGCAAAGATTGGGTGAGAAGGTAACACTACAGCAATAAATAATAAAGTGATAACAGACACCTGGATGAACCAAGTATCCAGTTGTGCTGTAAATGTATCTGGATACAAGATTTTAGAGAAAGAGCAGACAAACAAATAACTGGAGCAACTCAGTAGGTCTGACAGCATTTGTGAAGAGAAAGCAGAGTTAACATTGTTGGTCCAGTAATCCTCCTTCAGAAAAGGAGGGGGCAGCAATATTGTAATTAATGCGAGTGAGAAAGTTCTAATGATGTGGAATCTGTACGGGTGGAGCTGAAAGACAGAGACGAAAAACATTAATGGGAATTATATATAAACTGTAAGAGTGATATTGGGAATGGTATTAAACAGGAAATGAGATGCATGCAATTACAGAATAAGTGTAAATATAGATAACCAATTTGCATATAGATTGCGCAACCTGAATTAATAACAATATCACAGAGGAGTAATTTCTCGTGTGTATATGGCTTCCTGGGCCAATATATTGAAGAATTAACTGGAGAACAGACCATATTGTACTGGGCAATGTTTAACAAGAAAGGAATACTGGCATAATGAGAAAGAACACTGGCAATCTAGTTGTGCATGGCACGTTTGGGATGAGCGACCATAATATATAGAATTCTTCTTCAAGATGGAGAGGTGTGGTTGATTCTGAGACTAGGGACCTGAATATAAACAGAAGAAACTATGATGATATGGGGCACAAATTGGTTATAATAGACTGTGAGATGTTACTTAAAGGGAACATGGTGGAAAGGCAATGGCAAACATTCACAGGCAGTGAGTGAACTACAATAATTGTTCAGTCTTCACCAATCTTCTGAGGGAGGGTCACTGGACCTGAAACGTTAACACTTTTTCCTTCACAGATGCTGCCAGACCTGCTGAGCTTTTCCAGCAACTTAGTTTTCGTTCCTGATTTACAGCATCCGCAGATCTTTCGGTTTTTAATTGTTCAGTCTTGTCTGAAACAAAAGTAAAATGGGAAAGGTAGCCAAAGCATGGCTTACAAGGGAAATTAAGAGATAGTATTAGATCTGAGGAACAAGCATACAAATTGACCAGAAAAGAAAAGAACCAAGGAATGGCAGCAGGGATTGATTAAGAAAGGGAAAATAGTGTACAAGAGTAAGCTTTTGTAGAAAAGAGAAGTGACTATGGTGTCTATAGGTATGTGAAGAGAAAAAGATTGAAGACAAATGTGGGTCCCTTATGTTGAGAAACAGAAGAATTTATAATGGGGAACAAAGAAATGGCTGACCAACTAAATACAAGCTTTCTGCACAAAGAAAGTCAAATAACACACCAAAAATGTTGGGGAATACATTTTGGTATAGTGAGGGGGAGGAACTGAAGGAAATCAGT
Source organism: Ginglymostoma cirratum (assembly GCA_024137785.1). Classification (NCBI taxonomy): domain Eukaryota; kingdom Metazoa; phylum Chordata; class Chondrichthyes; order Orectolobiformes; family Ginglymostomatidae; genus Ginglymostoma; species Ginglymostoma cirratum. The sequence continues at coordinate 4,403,687 of JAHRHZ010000133.1, forward strand.
ATTCATAGGAAAATGGTGTGAAGGAAATTGATGGGATTGAAAGCTGGTGAATCCTCAAGACCTGACAATCTACATCTCAGAATACTCAAGGCAGTAACCCTGGAAATAGTGGATGCATTGGAGGTCATCTTCCAAGATCCTGCAGGCGCTGGAATAGCTATTAAAGACCAGAAAGTAGCTAATATAGCCCCCTCTACTTTAAAAGGGAGGTAGAGAGAAATCCAGGAATTATAAACCAGTCAGCCTAACATTGGTAGTTGGTCGGTGGGGAGGAATGCTAGAGTCCAAATTAAAAGATTTAATAACAGAGTGCTTGCAAACACAGTGGCAGAATCAGATAGCGTCAGCATAGATTTGTGCAAGGGAGATCATGTTTGACAAATCTACTGGAATTAGAACACAGAACACAGTACTGTACAGGACAGGAGTGGGCCATTCGGTCCATGGCTGTTGTGCCGAACGTGCTGCCAAATGATATTAATCCCTCTGCCTGTCATTGGTCCATATCCCCCCCCCCCAGCATTCCTTGCATATTCATATACTCATCTAAAAGTCCCCTAAATATCCCTACTGTATCTGCTTCCACCACATTCCACACTCCTACAACTGTGTAAAAAAAAACTTACCTCTCACTTTTCCCCTCTAACCTTAAATGTCCCCTAGTATTAGGCATTTCAATTCTACGTCAGAATCTTTTTCCATCAACATTATGCATCTCATAATTTTATAGACTTCTATCAAGTCGCTCCTCAGCTTCTGCCACTCTAGCGTCTCCTTAGAGCTCATACTCTCTAATCCAGGCAGCATGCTGGTAAACCTTTTCTGCACCCCCCCCAAAGCCTAGACATTTACTGTAATGTGGCAAACAGAATTAAATGCACTGCTGAGTGTGACATAACCAAAGTCTTATGAAGCTGCAACATGATATCCTGACTCTTGTATTTAATTCCCTAACCAATAAAGACAAGCATGCCATATGCCTTCTTTACCACTCTGTCTACTTGCATGGCTACTTTCAGGGAGCTATGGACTTGAACCCCAAGATCCTTCTGCACATGAATGCTCTTCAGAGTCTTGCTATTAACTGTGTACTTTTCCTTAACATGCAATCTCACAAAGTGCAGTACCTCACATGAACCCAGAATAAACTCCATCTGCCATTTCTCCGCTCATATCTGCAACTGATCTAATATTCCAATGCATCCTTTGACATCTCTAGTAACACTCAAAGAGTTCCAGGACAAAGAAACCAGCTTGAGCATATTCACTCCCTCCACTATCAAGCACAGTGGTAGCAGTGTGCCCCAGTTACAAGTTACACTGCAATAAATCAAAGTATCCTTTAACAGCGCCTACCAAACCAGCGGCCTGTACCATTCAGAGGCATGGAAACACTACCATTTACAAGTTTCCTTTAAGGCCAGACATCATACTGATTTGGAACTATATTCATAGAATCCCTAGTGTGTGGAAATAGGCTCTTCAGCTCAACAAGTCCACACCAACCCTCAAAGAATCCCACCCAGACCCATTCACCAAACCCACCTAATCTATGCATCCCAGAACACTATGGGCAACTTAGCATGGCCGATCCACCTAGCCTGCACATCTTTGGACTGTGGGAGGAAACCGCAGCACCCGAGGGAAACCAATGTAGACATAGGGAGAATGTGCAAACTCCACACAGACAGTTGCCTGAGCGGGAATCGAACCCAAGCCCCTGGTGCTGTGAGGCAGCAGTGAGAACCACTGAGCCACCGTGGCACCCCATCTGTTTCTTCAAATGCTGTTGGGTCCTTTGCAAACAGCATAGTGGGTATACCTACATTAGGCAGGCCATAGCAGTTGAAGAGAACATGATGGTGAGCTGCTTTCAATGGCAGTTAGGAGAGAGCAACAAATGCAATCCTTTCCTCTGAGGCTCAATCACATGAAATCAAATGAAGCACATCTCCAGTTTTAGAACACTTAATATCACATACGAGCATCACGGGAAGCCAAATACTCCTCCAACAGGAGTTTCCAAATCAAAGTACTGTTGAGAAAATATAAATGGCTTACTTTGCAGGTACTTACTGTTGTGTCTGCGATTCTGTAAAGTGTATGTAGGCCAGAAAAACCCAGGACAATTAATAGACGATACACAACACTAATGGGCCAACCAATTTACACTTGCACTCTCTAAAATAAATAGTGCAATTGAAGTCAGTAGGAATGAACACAACGCGAGTGTTGAAGGAGCAGGAACTGATCTACAGTTTGCTTGATTTCAACAAACAAGCTACAAGTCAACTTCAAGCAAACTTCCTCAAACACAGCAGTGACAACAACGCTTGACACAAATATAAGATCGACCAAGGGTCTAGAATGCTACAGTTGAAGATTGAACTTCTAACATACATGTACACACCTCTCACATAATTATGTAACAAAATAGAATCAGAAAAGTGAAATTCCCATCAATTTACCAGGAATCCTAATGAAGGACCAGCCATGTCTAGACTGAACAGCTAACAAACCCCCAGGATTTTCAAGGAAGAAGAAGGACAGCCGATTTCTCCAATGAAGAGCTAGCTCTGGGGTTCCATACAAGAGGCACTGCTTGGCAGTAAGGTGACCACCTTCCTTCATCAGTCGACGCTCGTTCTCTGCACTGCGATCACAGCAGTACATGTCCCGTGGAACCGCAGTTACCTTGAGATACATATAGGGCAAGACATTAGTGTTTACCCAAGAAAAACATTACATCAGTACACTGCACAGTTAATATCAATCTCACAACAGATTTTATAATTAGCAGCAATTCAACAATGCTAGTTGTTCAGTTCAATGATATCTATTGCTTTCGTAGGGAACTACATGAATGATCTGGATGAAAGAACCGAAGGCACTGTTGCTAAGTTTGCAGATGATAAAGATAGGTGCAGGGACAGGTAGTGTTGAGGAAGCGGGAGTTGGAAAAGGACTTTGACAGGCTAGGAGAGTGAGTAAAGAATTGGTAAATGGAACACACTGTCAGAAATATGAAATTATGTACTTTCATTGGGAAAAGTAGGATGTGTAGACTACTTTCTAAATGGGGAAAGGCTTCAGCAATCTGAAGCACAAAGGGACTTGGGAGCCCTAGCTCAGGAATCTTAAGGTTAACATGCAGGTTCAGTTGGCAGTTAGCACTTACTTTAAGAGGGCTAGAAGACAAGTGCAGAAAAGTTCTGCTGAGGCAGAATAGGGCTCTGATCAGATCACATTTGGAATACTATGACCAGTTTTGGGACCCACACCTAAGGGTCAATGTGCTGGCCTTGGAGGGGATCCAGAGGAGGTTCACAAGAATGATCCCAGGAATGAAGGGCTTGTCGTAAGAGGAGCAGTTGAGAACCCTGGGTGTGTACTCAATAGAGTTTAGAAAAACGAGGGGGATCTCAATAAAATTTACGGAATACTGAGGAGCCTGGACACAGTGGACGTGGAGAAGACGTTTCCCCTAGTAGGGGAGACTAGGACCCGAGGGCACAACATCAGAGTGAAGGGGCGACTCTCTCGAACTGAGATGAGGAGGAATTTCTTCAGCCAGAGGTTGGTGAATCTGTGCAACTCATTGTCATAAAAGGCTGCAAAAGCCAAGTATTGGGCGCCTTTAAGATAAAGTTGCTCTTGATTAGTAAAAAGATGAAGGATTAAAAGTGGTGTTATGATCTCTATTTTATAGATGTTCACACATAATTAGATTTCTAATTAATCTGGCTCATGACTAAATCCAATACTGCTTGTCCTTTGTTGCATCCTGGATATGTTGCTGTAGGAAAATACCCCACACTCCAGAAATTCACAATTTTTTTGACAGATGCTTGTCAGCCTCTCCTAATCTATGTTAAAGTAAAAATCCCCCATTAATACTATTCTGGCCTTGCTACAGCGTTACCTAATTTCTGCATTTATATAATCTAGCACATCAAAGCTGCTATCAGGAGGTCCATACACAACAAACTATTACAGTTTTAGAGATAGTAGGAACTGCTGATGCTGGAGTCTGAGATAACAAGGTGTAGAGCTGGATGAGCACAGCAGGCCAGGCAGCATCAGAGGAGCAGGAAAGCTGATGTTTCGGGTTGGGACGAATAGAGAGAGGGGGAGGCGACGATGGAAGGTGGATAAAGGAGCTGGAGAGAAGATGGACAGGTCAAGGAGGCAGGGATAGAGCCAGTAAAGGTGAGTGTAGGTAGGGAGTTGGGATGGGGGTTGGTCAGTTGAGGGAAGACAGACAGGTCAAGGAGGCGGGGATGAGGCTAGTCAGTAGAAAGTGGGGTGGGGGTTGGTCAGTGAGATGGGAGGAGCAGATAGGTGGGAGAGAAGACGGACACATCAAGGAGGCAGGGACTGGGGTGGTCTTGGGATGAGGTTGGGGAGGTTTTGAAGCTTGTGAAGTTCACATCGAGACCATTGGGCTGCAGGGTTCCCAAGCGAAATATGAGGTGCTGTTCCTGCAACCTTCGGGCGGCATCGTTGTGGCACTGGAGGCGGCCTAGGATGGACATGTCGTCCATGGAGTGGGAGGGGTAGTTGAAGTGGTTCGCGACTGGGAGGTGCAGTCATTTGTCACGAACCGAGCGTAGGCGTTCCACAAAGTGGTCTCCAAGCCTCCGCTTGGTTTCCCCGATGTAGAGGAGGCCACATCAGGAACAGCAAATACAATATACCACATTAAACAGATGTTCACCTGCACATCTGCTAATGTGGAAGGTTTCCTTGGGGCCAGGGATGGGGGTGAGGGGGTAGATGTAGAGGCAGGTGTAGCACTTCCTGTGGTGGCAGGGAAAAGTGCCAGGGGTGGTGGGGCTAGTGAGGAGTGTGGAACGGACAAGGGAGTCACGGAGACCGCAGTCCCTCCAGAAGGCAGATAAAGGGTGGGGAGGGAAAAATGTCCTTGGTAGTGGGGTCAGATTGCAGGTGGCAGAGGATGATGCATTGAATCCGGAGTTTGTTGGGCTGATACGAGAGGATGAGGGGAATTCTGTCTTTGTTGTTATTGCGGGGAGGGGGTGTGAGGGATGAGTTGTGGGAAACGCGAGAGATGTGGTTGAGGGCGTTTTCAACCACTGTGGAGGGGAAATTGCGGTCCTTGAAAAACGAGGACATCTGGGATGCCTGGGAGTGGAATGCCTCAGCTCGGGAGCAGATACGGCGGACGCGAAGGAATTGGGAATAGGGGATGGCATTCTTGTAGCAAGGTGGGTGAGAGGAGGTATATTACAGTTTTAGATCCTTTACAGCTCCTCAACTAGCTCCTCTGAATGCTTTCTCCTCATTTCCCTCCCTCACGATTGAGGCAACTATGTTTTTCATCAATAAGTCTACTCCTCCAATTCTAATTTTCCCTGTCCATCTTATAAACCTACAACCTGGTATATTTAGTTACCAATCCAGACTATCCTGCAGCCACGTATCTGTAATGGTTACTGTAGCACAATCTCTAATTTAAATTTGTGCCTGTGACTCATTTACTTCACTCCTTACTCTCAGTGCAATCATACATAGATATCTTATTTACCCATACACTGCAACCTGCCTCTCAGCACCATTGATTATTTCTCTTCCTATTTATTTAATACACTTCTAATTTTGCCATTACTTGCCATACCTCACGTAAGATTCCTGACTTTCTTCACCGTCATGTTATTTGACTTTGAAACTGTATTGATTTTCCCCGCCCAGAGTTTGTTTAACATTTAATCCACGTAAGTGACACTGATTGGTGACTGTCTTGAGGAGCGAACTAGAGAATAGCTGTCACGTACTGTAAATTGAAAGAAGTGCAAAATATGCATACATTCTCTTTGAATGCCCTGTGTACTGACATGTGTAGCTTCCAGCATGCCTGATGTGTGCAAGATAAAATGTTACATAATGTGTCTTTTTTCAACAATGCTCAAATTCTGTACTACCCAAGAACCATTTGATTGCATGTGTGGTGCTGCACCCAAGATGATTCAGCAGCTTTGGGAAGAAAACATAGGACATAAATTAAACGTGCTAAGTACCACCAGCCAAAATACAAAGGAGCCATGTAACTGGGATGAGTATTGGTGGCAGCAACCTGATTTAGGCTTATGAAAAGGCTTCAGCTTGGCTCAGTTAGTAGGAGTGCAACTTTGTATCCAAGTTGTGGTTTCAAGCTCAAAGCACAGCTACATTATGTGGTCAAGGCTAACACTGTTGTTCAGATTGGATGTGGCACTATCTATTGTTTAAATGTGATGGTAAACCAAGTATGGGACTACATAGCAAGTGCACTTAAAACTGTAATTCACTGCATTTAGTCCTTTTGTGTGTGAAAGCAAAACAAACAAATGCACTGAAATCACAACATACAAAAAAATTCAGACAGTCACAGAAACAGACTCTTCAGTCCAACCAGTCAATGCCAAACATAATCCCAAACTAAAATAGTCCCATCTGCCTGGCCCATATCCCTCCAAACTTTTCCTATTCATATATCTATTCAAATGTCTTTTAAATGTTGTACTGGTACCTGCATCCACCACTTCCTCAGGAAGTTCATTCCATATGCAAACCATCTTCTGCATAAAACATTTTTCCCCATGTCTTTTTTTTAAAAATCTCTCTTCTCTCGCCTTAAAAATGCACCCCCTAGTTTTGAAATTCCCCATTTTAGGGAAAAGACAACTACCATCAACTCTATCTATACCTCTTAATATTTTATAAACTTCTTTCAGGTCACCTCTCAACCTCCTACGCTCAGCGAATAAAGTCGCAGCCAATACACCCTTTCCTTACAACTCAAACCTTCCATACCTGGCAACATCCTGGTAAATGTCTTCTGAATCCTCTCTAGCTTGATAATATCTTTCCTACAATTGGGCAACCAGAACTGGAAACAGTATTCAAGAAGAGGCCTCACCAATATCCTGTACAACCTTAACATGCTCTCCCAACTCCCATACTCAAAGGATTGAGAAATGAAGGCAAGCATGCCAACCATCTTTTTAACCACCCTGTCTATATGTGGTGCAAACTTTAAAGATTTTTGTACCTGCACCCCTAAGCCCCTCTGTTCTACAGCACTTCCCAAGGCCCTACACCCTTGCTTGTTGTGCCAAAATGCAATACCTCACATTTAGCTAGTCTGAACTTCATCTGCCATTTTTCAGCCCATTGACCCATTCGATCAAGATCCCTTTGTAATCAGAACTTAAAAGTTAATCATCACCATAATGCATTGTTGATTGTTGTAAAACCCATCTGTTTCATTCATGTCCTTCAGGACAAATATCTTACTTCTATGCTTGGTTTGGCCAATGTGTGACTCCAGATCAACAATAATGTGTTTGACTACCCTTTGATTTGGCTAAACAAACCATGGCCCGCATTCCATCCAAGTATATAATGAATCCTCCCTCTCCCATCACCAATTATGCTTGACTCTTTAAAACACTGGAAAGAGTCTGTTCTATTTCTTCAATTCTAGCTTTCATAATTTTAAACACTTCTGTCACACCACTTGTAAAATCAGCCCTCCCAACAAAAACTGACCCAACCTCTGAAGTCTGTCTCTGTTTCCTCACACCAAGTAGTACCTGGAAGAATCTGTTCTGTAGCCTAAAGCCTTAGTACCCTTCCAACAACATGAAGCCCAGAAATGCACAGTGTGTGGATTTTACTGAAGTTTGTTTATAAGTTCATCGTTACTTCTTGGTTTTTATGACCCATACTTTGTGATAAAACCTAAAATTCCATTTGCTTTGTTTTTGTTAAGAACACCCTGAAATGTTACCATTAATGTTCTATAAAGCTGTGAGCAAGTATTTCCTTCCCCTTATTCATACGTTCAGCTGTTTAAGGAATTCACAACTGCGATACAGGAAGACTGCCAGTAACCTGATTATAACGAACCACTGCTCAACTGGAAAATGGCTTAAAAAAATTCTGGCTTGCAAAGGCAATCACACTGGCTTGCAAAGGAAATGTTGCATCAAATCTACGCAGCTTGAAGCACAATTTTAAACATTTACTTTGAGAATTTGATATCATCTGGTCTCACAGCCACAAAGGTTTCAAGCTAGAGAGCATGTAAAAATGGACTGCATGAGGCTGACAGATTTCTAAGCACTTGTCATCAGATTTCAATATATATTGACTTGCTAGCAAGTTATTAATATTATTTACCATTGAGTTACATTTGTTGCTTTATCCTTGTTACCTTTGGACAGTTAAGACAAGACTGCTCAGCAATAAGTTAGTATTTGCAATGACATCAAACCAGTAAGGACTAGAATCCACAAGCTTAACTTGAGCGTGGTGCAGTGGAAGTGTCCCTAACTCTGAGCCAGGACACCTGATTGATTCGCAAATAATATGCAACTAGCACGTGATCCTGAAATTGGTAAAGATTCAAGCGACCAGCGAGGCTCTATCTCCACACACTGCCAACTTAGCTGCAATTTCTGCTCTTTGTTCAAATCCATGTCGTGTAACATCAGCTTACAACGTCTGAAAGCTGAACCCAATCAGGCTCAGGTTTGTGCTTTTGTAGTTCTTTTGAATGAAATACATGTTGTGCTTTGAGCTTGAAGTAGTCGCTTCCTGGCCCAGCTTCAAGTTCTGATTTATCACATTACTGCAGATGGATGGCTGGGCTCTTCACAACTAATCCTGCCAAAGAACAAACTGCTGAGCAAACAGTCCATATACACACAGCAAATATTGAACACGGTGGACAGGAAATGCAAACACTGAAGTGCGGCCAGCTTCCATAATCACCAGAATCGGCTCCCAGTCTCCTCCTCTTTGCAGAGGCTGGATTCAACAGCACCTGGACTTGATTGCTGCCTATAAACTATGACTAAGATGCTAATCTATTCTATAGGGCTTTTTTTGATTCCAGACAATGACAGTAATTACTACAGAACTGACTGGAACTGGGTTAATGATCTCTTGAGGACAGCACAACAGAGAACCAGCACCTTCTTATGGCAACATGCTCTAATTCCTCTCGTTAACGAGCTGACTGGAGTTCCACAAACTGGGATTCAGAACAAATTTACAAAGACATGTAATTTAAGTTGTTTATTCCAAGGTCTATACAATCTTTGCCTCTGTAAGACGACAGAGGCAGTATACATTTCCTGGACCTAAATAAACCACAATGCTGAACTGCCCCCTCCTGGTCGCAAACCACAAGTGTTGAACCGTTCTAAAATAACACGTGCACCTCAATGCAATGAGGAATGGCTCACATCCCCTGCAGAAACAGGTCTCCTTGCAAAGCAGATAAATAGGTAAGACTCATTGGGCAAAAAAATAAACAAATCTGCGTTAGATGCCGGACAATAATCAAATCTGCTTAATTTGAACATGAAAGCGAGCAGAACTACAGGGCAGCAGGGAGGTGGCCTATGCTCTGCCAGTTCTGATAGCTCAGGGTCCCAGCAGATACTGAAGTAATGAAGAGCAGTTTGTTTGCCTGATGTTTTGGCCACATTACTTCTTCAACCCAACATCCGTCATTTTCTGTTAGCCTACATAATCCAACTTGATTGTATTTCTATTTGAATGAATTGCAGGAGATCAAAAGAGGTCCAGCCAGAATAAGTAGCTGCAAAACAAAAAGCCAGAACAAACAATGGTGCAAGTACACATCAGATTTAAACATAAGTTACAGTTGTGGTTGAATACCTTCCAATGAGCAGGAGAGAGGATATTTTAAAACTAGGTGAACTGTAAAACATCCCAGCAGCCAAGGCTGAAGAATACAAGGAATGCAAGAAATATGTGGGGAAAGCATGAAAATTATAGGAATGCAAAATACAAGACAGAGAAAAGAAGGACATTTGCTGTAAATTCTTGCAAAGGAAGGGGTCATTTGGCCCAGTGAATCGATGCTAGCCAAATCTATAGAGCGATCCAGTCATTCCTATTGCTCTTCTCTGACTGAGAAGTTTATTTCAAGTGCCCATCCATTTTCACGTTGAAATTATTCACTGTCTCTGCTTTCGCCAGCCTTGTGGGTGCAAAGTTCCAGGTTGTTAGCATTTGCTCCCTAACAAAGCTCCTCACCTTCAATCTGCATTACTAACACAAAATTTTTGCACATCCCTAGTTGCCCTTGAGAAAGTGGTGTTAAGCTACCTTCTGGAACCATTATAATTGACGTGGTACAAGTACATCCAAGTGCTGTTAGGAAGAGACTTCAAGAGTTCTGATCCAGCAGTGATGGAGATATCATTTCAAGTCAGGATAGTGTGAGACTTGAGGGCAAATCACATCGTGCCGTTTCCATGTGTCCGTTTCTTTTGTCTTTTCAGCTGGTAGAGGTTACAAGTTTGGAAGTTGCTGTTGAGGGAGTCTTAGTGAACCTTGTGGATGGTACACATTATTAATCAGAGTGAATGTTGAAAGTGATGGACAGAGTGCTAATCAAGCTGGATGTGTTGCCCTTAAATGGTATTGAGCTCAAGTGTTGTTGCAGCTGTACTCATCCAGCTAAAGAGTACTTCATTACACTCTTGACTTGTGTCTCGGAGATAATCGAGAAACTTTGTGGAGTCAAATGGTAGTTACCCACTGCAGAACTCTCAGCCTAGTCCTATAGTCTCCGCATTTATATGGCCTATCCAATTTGGCTTGTGGTCAATGATAACTGACAGGATGTTGTTTGAGAACAGGAGGGGGGAAATTCAGTGCTGGTAATGCCATTAAATGATATGGGGAGATGGTCATCGCTTGGCACTTGAATGAATATTGAGGTTGTGCCAGTGAGCCAGTGTGTATTGTTTGCAGACATTTCATCACTCTGCTAGGTGACATAGTCAGTGCACCTCCGTTGAAGCGTGGGTGTTCTGTCCCGCATGTTATTTATATGCCTCAGTTTGCTGGGGTGGTTGGACATCACTTCCGGTTCTGCTTGGTCAGAGACATGCCAGGGAATTCCTGGAGGCCTGCCATTCCAACTGGAAATCCACACAAACTACTGAAAAACAGAACCAGAAGTAATACCAACCACCCCAGTAAACCGTGGCATATAAACAGGGACAGAACACCAACGCTTCACCAGAGGTGCACTGACAATATTACCTAGCAGAGTAGCGAAACTTCTGCAATCAAACACATCCGCTCGGCGAACAGGTCGACAACCTCATCCACAACCTGAGCTACAAATCTTCTCAAAAACTTTTAAGCACCTACGGCCACAACACCCTTAAACTGGTGTGAACATTACTTGCCACTGAATGGCCCAAGCCTGAAATATGCAGCAAAACCCAGGCAAAGGCTGATACGGTATCTGCGAGTCATGAATGGGGCTGAGTATTGTGCAGTCATCAGCAAACATCCCCACTTCTGATCTTGTGATGGACAGGTCATTGGTGTAGCAGCTGAAAACAGCTGGGCCTGACGATCTCCTGTAGTGACATCTCAGGACTGAAATAATTCATTTCGACAGCCACAACAAATCTTCCTTTATGACAGGCCTGATGCCAGCCATTGCAGAATTTGCCCCACCCAATTCCAATGTTTTGCTCAAACTTCTTGATGCCACAGTTAAATGCCATGTTGACATCAACATCAGTCACTCTCGGCTCTTCCCACTAGTTCAGTTTGTTTGTCCATGTTTGGATTGAAACTATGAAGGAAGGTGGTGAGTGGCACTGAAGGAACCCAAAGTGTCAGTGAGCAGGTTATTATTGAGCAAATATCCCTCGACAGCACTGTTGATAACCCTTCCATCATTTTGTTGACATGATGTGGAGATGCCAGTGCTGGACTGGGGTGGTCAAAGTCTGAAGTCACAGGAAACCAAGTTACAGTCCAAAAATCACAAGCTTACAGAGCACAGCTCCTTTGTCAGGTGAAGTGGAGAGAGGCGCACTGGCACAGAATACATAGGCGATTATATAGGCCCGTGCGAAGGAGCAAAACTCCGAAAGCCTGTAATTTTACATAAACGTTTGGCTGTCAAGAGTGGATTGATAGGGTGGTAACGGGCTTGTTTCAATTTAAACTGCTTTTTGTTGTTAGACATGTGGAAAATTTTGCACATTGCCAATAAATTCCAGTGGTGTAGCTGTATAAGAACAGCACAGCTAGAAGCTAAGCCAGTTATGGAGTCTTCAATATGATAACTGGAATGTTGTAAGGGCCCATAGCCCTTTGCAGTATCCAGTGCCTTCAGCCATTTCTTGATATCATGTAAAACAAAATGAATCACCTGTGATGCTAGAGACCTCAGGAGGAAGCCAAGATCAATTATCCACTTAGTACCTCTGGCTGAAGATGCTTGTAAATGATTCAGCCTTGTCATTTGCACTGAAGTGCAGAGCCCTTCCATCATGGAGGATGAAGATATCTGTGGAGTCTCCTCCATTTAGTTTTACCGATTGCTCATCATTCACAACAATCCTATCCTCTGGTAGCGGGATCACTTAGCTCTGCATACTGCATGTTGCTTCTGCTGTTTGGCAAGTATACATGTGCAGTTGCTTCATCAGACTGATATCTAACTTACAGGTTTGCTTGGCGCTGTTTATGATGTGTCTCCTGCATCCTAGCTAGTCATTGCCACCCCTTAGTCTTAAAGAGAAACAAATAGCAAGGGTAACAGTAAGTGGAAGTTACCATATTCATGGGATAATGGTAATGACGAATACCAGAGGATTTACACTGGTATCTCTTCACTTTTGTATTAAAATAGTGATTTGATCATAGGTGAAAGAGGAATGATACTAAATATATACTGCACAGGGAGTGCAGTAGTTCATGGCAGCAGCTTGCCACCACCTTCTTAAAAGGCAAGTAGGGACGGGCAATAAATACAGGCCCAGCCAGCGATGCCATGTCAGGCCCAACTTTAGAAGGGGTTTTAAACTGTCCCCTTTGATTCCAGGGCAAACAGAATATCTTGAATTGGAAACAGTAAAATCATACCAAACTCTGCTCAGAGACAGCCTTTAGAGTCAGCCTTATAAATTTCTCCAAGACAAAAAGTTTCTTAGTGAAATGTAACAATAAGGGTATTACCTGAATTGTTAGTCACTTAGTAGTACAGAATTTGACGACTACTGAAAAAGAGACATGCCAAATTTTTTTCATCTTGCACTTATCAGGACAGCACATTTGGTATGACAGCAAGTGACAGCAGCACACTTGGAAAATCATAATCTAATCAAGCAGGGTCAGCATAGCTTCATTAAAGAGAAAGTGTCTGACTAGCGTTTTCGATGAAGTCCCAACCAGAGTGGATAGAGGAGTACCAGAAGATGTGTTGTATTTGGACTTGTAGGAGGAGTTCAACAAGGTATCTTAATGTGACTGGGGCCACAACCGTTTACAATATTTATTTATGACTTAGGCAAAGGAAGCAAATATACTGTAGCCACATTGGCAGACTGCACAAAAATAGGCGGAAGAGTTGCAAGAGGGACACAGATGGATCAGAGGTAGGTATTGATCAGTTAAATAAGTTGGCGAATGGAGTAAAATGTGGGAAAATGCCAAGTCACTCATTTTGGAAGGGAGAACAAAGGAATGGAGTAGACTGTTTGCATGTAAAAGGACTTCTGACAAGTAGGAAGCATTCAAGAGTGTGATGACGAAACTTCAGAGACATTTTGTTCCTGTTAGAGTGAAGGGTAAGGCTGGTAAGATTAAGAAACAAACAGTGGATGAATAAAGATATTGAGGCTGTAGTCAAGAATAAAAAAATTATTTTAGATACAGACAACTTGGTTCAATTGAATCTCTTAAATATAACAAGAGGAGCGTAGTGGCATTCTTGAGAGAAATCAGGAAGGCAAAGAAGGGATATGAAATAGCATTGACAGATAAGGTTAAGGATGATCCCAAGAGATTCTATAAATACATTAAAAGTAAAAGAGTAACTAGAGAGACTGTAGGGTCTCTTAAAGATCAAGATGGTCGTCTTTGTATTGAACCCCAGGAGACGAGAGAGATAATAAATGAATATTTCACATAAATTTTTACTGTGGAGAAAGAAATGGAGCCTAGAGAATGCAGAGAAATAAACATTGATGTTTTAAAAACAGTTCACATCACAGAAAAGGAAATTTAGGAGGTCTGAAGAGAATATAAAGAGGGATAAATCTCCAGGACATGATCTAATGTATGCTACAATGTTCTGGGATACAAGGGGGAAATTACAAGACTCCTTGCAGAAATATTTATTTGCATCATCTATAAGTATGGGTGAGGTGCCTGATGACTAGAGGGTGGCTACTGTTGTGCCTTTGTTGAGGAAAGGTTGTAAGGAGAAACTGGGGAACTACAGATCTGCGAGTCTGATTTCAGTTGTGGGTAATTTGTTGGAAGTGATTTTAAAAGCTGGATTTACAGACATTTAGAATGTCAAAAATCGATTAGGGATAGTCAGCATGGTTTTGTGGAAAAGTGTCTCAAGCTTGATTGAGTTTTTTTTAAAAAGGAAGTTACCAAATGGATCACTGATGGCAAAAGTAGTAGACATTGTTTATTTGAATTTTAGTAAAGCCTTTGACAAGATTCTACATGGTAGATGAATGAGTAAAGTTAGGTCACTTGGATTCAGGGTGAGCTTGCCAATTGCATACATAATTGGCTTAACGGCAGGAGACAGAGAGTAATAGTGGAGGATTGCTTTTTGGACTGGAGGCCTGTGACCAGCAGTGTTCCACAGGGATTGATTCTGGGTCCTCTTTTGTTTGTCACTTATAGAAAATGATTTGGATGAGAATACAGAAGGCATGGTTAGTAAGTTTGTGGATGACACCAAAATTGATAGCACAATAGACGGTGAAGAAAGGTTTTGTAAGATTACAGAGGGATCTTGATCAAATGGGTCAATGGGCTGAAAAAGGCAGATGGAGTTCAGCCTGGACAAATGCGAGGTATTGCACTTGGTTACAACAAACAAGGGTGGGGTTTATACAATTAATGGTAGGGTCTTGGGTAGCATTGTAGAATAGAGGGACCGAGGGGTGCAGGTACAACATTCTTTGAAGTTGGCGCCACATACAGACAGCGTGGTTAAAAAGGTCTTTAGCACACTTGCCTTCATTTCTCAATCCTTTGAGTATAGGAGTTGGGAGAGCATGTTGAGGTTGAACAGGACATTGGTGAGGCCTCTTCTGGAATACTGTTTCCAGTTCTGGTCGTCCAGTTTTAGGAAGGATATTATCAAGCTAGAGAGGATTCAGAAGACATTTACCAGGATGTTGCCAGGTACGTAAGGTTTGAGTAATGAAGAAAGGCTGGATAGGCTAGGGCTTTTTTTTTTTCACTGAAGCATAGGGGTTGAGAGGTGGCCTGATAAAAGTTGGTAGAATAAAGAGAGATATAGGTAGAGTTAATAGTAGGTGTCTTTTCCCTAGGATAGGGTATTTCAAAACTAGAGGGTACATTTTTAAGGCAAGAGGAGAGAGATTAAAAGACACAAGGCAATTTTTTTTGATACACAGAGGGTGGTTTGCGTATGGAATGAACATCCTGACGAAGTGGTGGGTATGGGTACAATTACAACGTTTAAGAGACATTTGGGTAAGTACACGAATAGGAAAGGTTTGGACAAATATGGGCCTGCAGCAAGCACGTGGGACTATACTAGTTTAATTTGGGAATATGTTCGGTTTGGACTGAACGGTCTGTTTCTGTGCTGTACAACTATGACTCCATGACTCTCTAACAGAATGTTATTTAAATGGACAAAAACTGCAGAAAGCTGCAACATAAAGCAACCTGGGGGAACTTGTGCACCAAACACAAAGCTAGTACAGAGGTGCAGCAGGTAATCAGGAAGGCTAATGGAACGTTGGCTTTTATTTCAAGAAGGCTGGCATGTACAGGTAGGGAAACCCTACTGCAACTGTGCAAGGTGCTGCTGTCCCCCTTTATTCTGAGACTGTCATCTGGTTTAAAAGAAAACTCCCGCGTGACAGGGGAACCTTCTCCTGGTATTTACCCTGTCAAGCCCTTTTAAGCCTTCGTTTCAATGTAGCATGTCTCATTCTTCTAAATTCCAATGAGTACAGTCTCAACCTGTTTTCGCTTTTGCTTATCTGGTATGAAAGGCAATATCAGAGATCATCCGAGTGAACCTTCTCGAGCTGCCTCCAATGAAATGGTATCATTCCTTACATAACGGGATCAAAACTGCTCTCAGAACTCCAGAAGTGGCCTCACCAGTACCTTGCACAGTTGCAGTAGGACTTCTCTACACATACATGCCAGCCACCTCAAAATAAAAGCCAACATTCCATTAGCCTAACGAGGAGGAATCTCTTCTCTGAGTTGAGTGCCTTTGGAACTCCTTGCCAGAGAGCTGTGGGGGAGGTGTCCTTGTGTATATTTAAGTATGAGATGGATAGATTCTTGAACAGTAGTGGATTCAAGGGTTACAGGGAAAATGCAGAAAAGTAGATGTGAGGAATGTCAGATCAGCCAAGATCCTATTGAACAGTAGTGCAAACTCGAGGGCTGAATGGCCTGCTCCTGTTCCTATTTCTTATGGTTTTATTGTCCTGAGACTAAAATGCAAGTATGCTAAATTTCAAACAATTACAACAATTTGTATTGTAGGAGAAAACAGCAAGTCGACTGATTGGCCAATGGAGGAAGCAACAGGGAACCAAGACTCCTCAAGTTCCTGGATAATTCAAAGGAGATGCAAGACTTGGACATACTTCTTTAGCTTGCAGAATGTGTGTTGCTTCTAGCAAGAAATGACTGTGTTATGAGCCATATTAAGTTGATCACTCATGGAGCTATTATCACAGTCAATTATTGAACAAATGCTTCAAACTGTGAACTCAACACAAATAGATTGCTTTGTGCTTTATACACGCAGGATGGTTGAGTAGTGTCCGTACTCTGTCTACAATGTCTACAACGATCAACCAAAGTAACATGCTGGTTGATTAATCAAACATTCAGATACACATACCTGGCATCATCGTGGCATTGAAATTCACGGAAGACATTGCTCAATTGTGTGGTGGGAAGAATATCCTTTTGGACTGACACCAACGACCCACTGATGCAGTATACCACTCACGTAGACACTACACAGCAGCACAAAATGGCTTGCTCATCTTGTTCCGAATTTTGACTTTTTTTTTTTTAGGATAATATGAGGTAGTCTAGGCTCCCAAATGGCAACCTTTGGTCTATATGTGAGCCTGAATGATACACAGCAAACATCATCTTCTGACACTAGCCCACAGGATCTGCCTACCAAACAAGTAAGCAACACCATATACGAATTTCAGTGCTCAGCACTGGTGTGTTGTCTGATGTGCAGGCCACATGGTTCAATCAAGGAGTTGCTGAGGCAAACAGTATGCTCTTTATTTATTTGCCATAAGCAGAGGACAGACTGCACTCAACTAGCCATGTACCCATTTTGAATTATCCTGGAATCTGAGGAGCCTATCATTCCTTGTTACTTCCACATAGGAATGCCTTATCCAATGGATCAGCGCCCTTTTCTCTTGTAGTATAAGTTGTTGCCCTGATCGGGCAAAATGAAAATCTGCCTTACTTGTCTCCCTTTTCAGCGATACCTTTATTTATGTAGCGATAGTTTCAAAAGGGTTACAAAATGATATTTTGATACCGTTAAAGAAAAATTGACACTGCAGTATTTCTTCTTATGTTTTAGAGGGCTGGTGTTATGCATGTGATATTTCATAAGATGGTTATATTTTAAACTATCATGTTTAAGGTAAAACAACTATGCCCCAGAATATTAAATGGTGAAATCATAATGAATTTGTCTTGGAGATTGGTCCGTGTGAATTGGTTTCTGTGGGGAAAGATGCTGAAACCTTAGGCAATGAACGATCCATCCTTCACACTTTGGCACAAAAAAGAGGAAAGCTGGTCTTTTTAAATGCAGCTTTTTGGGTTGACGGACGAAGCAGCAGAGAACTGATTACTTCCAGAGCAGGATGCTTATAAAATTCAGATCTCTGTTTCGGAAGATAACAGGTTTAAGTAATAAGTCACTGGAGTTGGAAGTCAGTTTGAGACTAAAACTCAAATCAAGGCAATTTCAAAAAGATGCTGAAAGACACCTGGAGCTGTGAAGAGACAGGAATCTGTGAAAAGGTACGTGGGTCTTAAGCTACAACGCTGTAGATCTGTTGAGAGCATGGTGTAATGCTTAAATGGTTCAGAAAAAAATTTCAGTTAATTAGTTAATGGGGAAGTACTGTTGCTGTAGTTTGATGTGGTATCTGCCTAAATGTGTTTAGCCTCTATTGATTTGTGTTTTAGAAAGTCTTAGAAATGTAGTATCTTGGATATATGATTCTTTCCATCGGTTACTGGGAAAATCAAAATTAAGTTATCAATCTCGAAGGAGATCATAATAGTGTAAAGCAACATGTGATGGTCAGAAACATGTGATGGACAGAAACAGGATTATCTCTCAATGAGGATACGGAAACTATTTTTGTCCAGACGGAACAGTAATTTGTTAGTACATGACTTCAGTGTTGCTTAACAAACAAGAAAATCTTAAAAGCTTTTCACCTTGCACTCATCAGGACAACTCATTAGACTATTAATTTAAAGGGAAAACCAACATTACAACTGCATGAGAGGATACTACCAATCAGCGAAAAAAATGCTCAGCCTATCACACAAATATGTAATACGGTCTATGTATTTCAGCAGCATGATGCTTGGTGTGTAGACTATAGGTCACAAAGACTGGTGGATCACATCAAACAACATATCCCTGTGGCTGCTTGCAATAAGCAAAGGACTGACTGTGCACAACTGACCGGCACTTGCAAAACTCGCAGCAGTATCCAAGTTCAGATGTGATCCCGCAAAGAACAACATTTTCTGGATAAAAGTGAATGTGTGAAGAACTGCACTGGCAATCAATTTATGATAGCTGTTCAGGCTTCCAGTGTGGTACACGTGTATACTGGAAGATATATTATTATATATTAATACGCCAGGCTCTGTGCTTTGCAGGCAGAAAGAACATGTGTGAATTGCAACTGTTTCAATTCAACAAAATAGGTGATAGTCAGTCACTGGCTCATTTCTCAGGACAATGTTTCAGCAGTCAACCTGTTAGTGTAGAATTTAAACCAAGCCTGACAGTTAACTGTCAGTCATTATTAATTTATGGATTCTCCACGGCAAAACTTCTACCAGAGTCCAATTGTCAACAACTAAGTACTGTAATCTTACAGTTGATTCTGTTCTTGTGAATTGCCCTGCTGAGTGCAAGATGAAAAGCTTGGACAAAAATGTCTTTTTTTAAAAGCAATACAGAAGTTTAGTATGAGAACCTTCTGAATGAAGCTCCTACAGCCTATAATGTGATACTCCTGGTTAAGTACAGAAAAGGAAGAACAGAAAAAAGTTATGGCTCGAGGGCAATTCTATGTGCAATTAGATTCGGGGTATGGGGCAGACACACAACAGGTAAACAGAAACTGAATGGGATTATCCAAATAGATACTAATGTAAAACACTAAAAAGTCTAAAAAATAGGTTACGACGAGGGGAATTCTTCAGCAGCTATCACACATCTGAAGTCCCCAAAATCTGTCCACCATCTACAAGACGCAGATTAAGAGTATAATTAAATATATTCTGCTTGCCCAAACAAGTGCAGCTCCATCATCACTTATGCTCAATAGTATCGAAGACAAAGCAGCCCACTTGTCTGGCAGTTCATCCACCACAATAACCATGGATTTCCTTTACCACCTTTGCACAGTAGTTGATGCGTGTAACATTTACAAACGCAGTGCAGCACACTGCCAAAGTTCCTTCAATACCATCTTCCAAACTCACGACTATGACTGCCAAGGAACACATCAACAGACAGATGGTGGGTCCCACCAACCACAGATACTCCCCCATGGCTTGTAACCATATTGCTGTTCCTTCACCATGGCTGAGTCAAAATACTGGAACACCTTTCCTAATAGGAGTGTGGGTTTACCAACAGCACATGGATGGTCGTGATTCAAATAAGAAACTCTTCACCACCTGTTCAAAGGCAATTAAAGTATGGGCAATAAATGTTCATATCCCAACAATAAATAAATAAATTCATGCTGTAATAAAGGCAAATAGGACAGAGCAAGCATACAAAAGAACACAGAAAGAATGCTCATCATCCTACTCATGTAAAAAGTATTCTCTGCTGGTTGGTTGCTGAGAGATAGACATTATCAGCAATGAGACAGCTGGCTGTTTACACAGGTATAGCAAATCCCACAGTAATCTAACTCTCTCCAGCATCCCAGAAAACAAACAATACTATCTATTTATAGACCTAGAGCTCTGAAAGCACAGCCATTGCAAATCAACTAACAGGAGCATTTGACTTCCCATAAAGTACTTACACCATTGATCCAATCATGTTAGTTACATTAATTCCTTTGTAGCGCAATAAATAAATACTTGAAAATATCTAAATAGCACTGTTTATTAGGCAATTTGGACAGAAGGTACATCCATCTTTTCTGGTGATTTATTGGTATAATGATAACTGGTCTTAGTTTGGGGGCTGGAACACTTTCTATCTCGCCCTCATGTACAGCCTGAAAGTGTGGGGGAAACAGGGGATAGGGAAAGGGACAGGGAGAAATGCAGGTGTGGGAGCACAGTCGGTACAGTCTGAAATTGATATTCTGAATTCTTGATTGCCCCATATGCCCATTTTTCTGCAAGGTTAAAAGTGACAAGGTTCTGGTCTTGTGCAACTCACCCCCAGTTTCTTTTGAAGGGGAAAGGGCTTTAATTATAATATCCAGCTTTCAATGCTCCCACTGTAACAGTGAAAACCAAAAAGTGAATGAACTTGGATGCTCACCTTGGGTATGGTGCTGTAGAGGAAAGCTGGCATTTCTGTGGGCTGACTGTGACGGATAGATGAGGTAGCCAATTTTCGTCGATGGATAAGGTGCTGGGTGTGGCTGATTACTGCTTTGCAACAGCCAGTAAAACAAAGATCCTGTGAGACAGAACATTTGTATATTACCAATATGAGTAATCCAAATGAAAAATGAATGGTGGATCCTCCATTTGTAGAGCACATAGAAGGGCACATGCTTTGAATCAGAGTTCCAATATGCAATTTGGGATGTCAGAATTTCAGGATTCGGGTTTCAATCATCTCATACGGTTGAAGTAGGTTATGTCTCTTCCCAACATCCCTGACTCCAGTACATTATTAGATAACTCAATGAACCTTTGAATTAATAAAAAAATCAAATGGCCTTAAGTAACTGCTATGTCAGACCAGTAAATGTTGGCTAAATGAACTGCAAACATGAAAAAGGAAATTAGTCTCAAGCACTTCAGCTAATGCTCAAATAATGGTCCACATGTGCGAAGACTGTCACAGTCATTCCATCACTACCATGAACTGTACTGAAACTCAAACACAGAAACAGCACTGCAGCTAGCAATAAGCAGGAGACTTGCAAAAGACATACTAATTCAAAGTTCACATCAGTGCTATTGAGCTCACAACAGCTGACAATTAGTTGCATTTTTAAAACACAGGTTAAATTTGTTTGAGTGTCTGATATTAAACTGAGCTGCTTTCTTTCCCCATGACAACCATAAAATTCACTGCATGGCCTCACTTCACCAGAACTACATGGACACTCCCGGCAACTTTCACCCAAGAAAATCATCTCTCTCTAGTAGGGATCAGTGGTCACGAGTGGACTACTAAAAGTAAATGAATGCCTGCTGACAATACAGAGCTAACAGGAGAGGTAGCGCAAGGTTGGGAAATGACACACAACCAAATTCTTTTGGTGTTGCACATATGTCACCAAAATGGAGGGATATGGGCCAAGCGCAGGATGTTGGGACTAGTATAGTTTGGGATTATGGTTGGTATGGATTGGCTGGCCTGACGGGTCTGTTTCCGTGCTGTATGAATATGATTCTAAGTGCCCCAAGACACAGGGATGATTTCCTCCTTTCTCTGCTAACAGTTGTGTTCAGGCCAGTAGTTTGAAGGCTGACAATGAATATTATCTCAACGCTTCTAACTCAGCTCTGGATGTTTTAACAAATGGACATACTCTGTTTCTGTATTCTGTGTTACAAATATTCTCTGTCTTACCTGGAAACTTCTACTGCTGTGGATGTTGGGGAAAGATGTGCAGGAATCCACCCACATGATCAGGTCTGCGTTGTTCAGATGTTGCCTCCTCACCTCACACTCTCGCCAACTGCGTGCATGGTGAAGCCTATAGGCAGCTTTCTGTGATAAAAAAAGAGCTAACCATCTGCAGAGAGGAAATGGTAACATTGAGACTTACTGAATGTCATCATCCATATTAAGAGTGACTGCACCTAAAAAGACAAGTTGTCTTTGTAGGTCAGAATAGCAATACTCAACATAATACACAAAGTTCAATCTATCAATATCAACCCATTTACTACCCAGTCCTCCCCAAAACTCTTTAACATTAAGAGGGCAGGATTATAATCTGAAACAAGCTCAACAATCCAGAAAAATTAATGCATTTGCAATCAATGCCAGGTCAGAAGAGGCAGAGGAAACAGCTGGAAAACAGCTTATTGTGAGGAGACTAACCAACTTGAAAACTTTTTCTGCTGCTCATTTAACAGACAAAAATCAGCAATCATCTGCACTCCTGCAGTTTTTCAAGTCGCTGACATGTCCTTTACCAATCACCTACTCTCTGGATCTTAACTTTTCTACCAATGAGAACAGCTTTCACTCCCATCTACTCTCACAGAACCTTAAGTGATTTTGAACACATCTAACAAATCTATCTACCTCTGTTGCCGTAGTCAATCTTTTCTGAACTTTAAACCTCTATGTATTTCCAAAAGTGGAGTGACCTGAACTGGATGCAATATTCCAGCTAAGTCCTTAACTAGTTTTCAAAGAAACACAGGTTTAACACAAGTTACAAAAGCAAGGAAACGAGATAACAAGCATGGGGCTGGATGAACACAGCAGGTCAAGCAGCATCA
>JAHRHZ010000133.1:4431690-4498171 GCA_024137785.1 Ginglymostoma cirratum
CCCCTTTCTGAAGGAGGGTCTAGGCCCGAAACGTCAGCCTTCCTGCTCCTCTGATGCTGCTTGGCCTGCTGTGTTCATCCAGCTCTACACCTTGTCATTCCAGGTATTAGTTTGTTAAACCTTCTCTGAGCTGCTTCCAATGCATTTAGAGCCCTCTTAAAAAAGATAACTAGTACCGTACATAGAATTCCAAATACGATCTCTCAAGTGTGCCCTGTAAAACCAAAACATAATCTTCCTACCTCTGCACTCAACTGCGCTCATTATGAACAAGAGGTTGTATAAGCCTGCCTATTTCCTGGACCTGAATGCTAGTGTTTTGTGATTCATGTATTAAGCTATCCTGATCCTTCTGTATTGCACAGCTCCACAATCATTCATCATTTAAAGAAAATGCTGCTTTTCTATTTTTACTGCCAAAATAGATAATTTTACACTTTTTCTGAACACGTGGACAATTTGATATTTTCATGGAGCTAACCTACACTATTATCTGAGATTTAAACTAACACCTTTCCCTGTTCGGTCTTGTATGAAATATGTCATAGAATGAGTGTGCATTGTGACAATTCATAATTTAGGAAAATTGCTTAAAAGCTTCAATTATAAAGCAGAGAGATGATGAACAATATTAAAGTTATTTTGAATTACAGCACTGCATGATAAGAAGGGAGATGTTTTAGTTTCATTTTTGAGTACCGAGAGTGGTATCAGGATGTCCGAAAATATGTTTGTTTAAATGCATTTTTATTGAATGGTTCCTTTGAGATGGAAAGTTCAATGCTTTAGGGAAAAAAGTATAGAAGGAAAGACAGCTGACGTTCCACAATCATAAGAGTCCAGTACCATTAAAAGACAAACATCCAGAAACCAGGTTTCAGTCTCACGGAACAGATTTGTCACAGTAAAGGTGTGGTTAATTCAGCAGTCTCTAAAACAGACTGTGCTGAAAAGTTGTCCCAAGTGGCTTAAAAGGCAATAAAAGAACAGCTCCACGAACAGAAGGCTATTGAAATGAGTTTATGGAACACCTGTTAGTTATGAGTGAGCTGAGGCAGCAGCTCACTCAAGAGTTTCAGTATAAATTGTTATCTAAAGAAAATAGCATCAGGTAAATGCAGACATTTGCCAAAAGGAAACAGGTTACAGTTATGCAAGCTGAATGCAACAGCTATAAAGTGGAGACAGGGTGACTATTTGCTATCTGCATGTTTGTTATCAAGGGTTGGATCTTATTTCTGAAATAAGGCCGTTTCAGATCATTCTTTTAGAGTGTGATATTGTCTATATTCTTTACCTATGTGAAACGGACTTTTGTTTTGTTAAAAGTACGTTGGTAGCCTCTTGTTAAAAAAATTCAGTGACTGACCACCATGGTGAACAGATTGCAAAAGTAAGACTTCTAGTCAGTCAAGCCAGGTTACACTCTGGGACCTGATTTGTTCAGTATTCCCATCAGCTGGCATCATAGAGTATATAACAACTTTTTAAGAGTACCAGCTTACCTTTTCACTGATGCACTCGTCAAACCAAAACCAAGCAAGATTTTAAGGTGCAAAAGATCTTCATGATGGGAATAATTAAAATCGGATATACAGGCATAATTTAATTCCTATTCTGATCAAGCACTCTACCATTACTTTAATATTTTCATGACAATTTGATGCTTACATTTATAATGGCATTCTCCAATACCACCTTTCTGCATCGGTTCACAAAAGCAAATCCTTTTCTTTGTATGGGAGGTTAGAATTTATAGTGGAAAAATATGACAGGAAATGACGAAGCTTAGACTTTTAATGCACATGAAAGTGTGCAGGTGAGAGGAGTATATATAGAATTATAGAATCCCTACAGCGTGGAAACAGATCATTTGGCCCTTCGAATCCACACAATCCTCGAAACAGCATCCCACCCAGACCCACCCTATCCATGTAATCCTGCATTTCCCATGGCTAATCCACCTACACCGCACATTCCTGGACACTATGGGCAATTTAGCATGGCCAATCCACCTAGCCTGCACATTTTTGGACTGCAGGAAGAAACGAGAACACCCAGGGGAAACCCATGCAGACACGAGGAGAATTTACAAACTCCACACAAACACAATCACCAGAGGATGGATACAAACCTGGTCCATGCTGCCGTGAGGCAGCAGTGCTAACCACCGAGCCACCATGCTGACCCATGGATTGCAGAAAGCGAAGAACAGAGACGATGGAAAGTACTGACCTTGCGGAACTGCATGACTAGATTCATGAGGCTGCTGGTGGTGTTCTGGGCCTGCTGTGTGGTTCCCATGGATGACTGGAGCAGGTCTTCGATGGAAATTTTATTCTTCAAAGCCTGGTACAGCATCTTCTGCCTGCTTTTCAGCTGACAGTACATCAGGATCTCAATCTGCACAGGGAACAACCAAGTCCAATGTTTTAAGGGGCTTAACGCAGTAGGACAGGCAAGGATAAAATACCTAGAAGGCTATCATCTGCCGAGTACCACCATACAAGGAAAGGCAGTAATGCAAGTATCGGTGATCCATTGCATGCAAACATTCAAAGAAAAAGTACCTTCATTTAAATTATAATTTTTCAGAAGGATCCCAGAGCATCCTTTTATAAAAAAAAACTAACTTTGCTATTGATGTTATGAAGGCAAATGCAGCAAACTTTTTTTTAAAAATTGTTCTGATATGAACATCGGTAAAGGCAGCATTTATTGCTGACAACCTACAAGTGAACAATTTGCTTGATTACTTCAGACGACAGTTGAGAACCAACAATATTACTGTGGGTCTGGAGTCACATGTAGGCCAGAACAGTTAGGGATGGGAAATTAATTCTCCTTTGGGAAGAAAATAAGAAGGGATTTGACAGTAGTCCTGTGCTTTCCAGAGATTGATACTTTATTCCACATTTTTCAATCAACTAAATTAGAAATCCACTCCCTCTCCAGCTGCTGGAGTGGGATTTGAATTTGTTTCTGAAAAGCATCAGTACACTAATATTACCAATATACTATCATACCTAATATACACACCAAGTCCCACAAGGCAGAAAGTAAGAACATTTAAAAAAAACACTTTTGCTAAGGGAAAAAAACTGGTTTAAACATCAGGAGAATTTCCTTTTTTTCTTTGAAAAAATCTAATGGGGCCTTTTGCATCTTCCTGAGTAAGATGATGTATCAAATCCAATTTATCAATTGAAGTGCGGCACCTTTGGCAATGAAGAACCCTCTTCAGTACTGCACTGAAACGCAGCTCAGATTTAGCGCTCAAGTTTCTGAAGTGGGATCGGACCCCATGGCTTTCTCATAAGTAGGACAGTGAGCCGTCGGTGGCAAACAGCTACTTATGTATTTTTTAAATGAGAAGTTGTAAATATATTTAACATACAAAACTCCTTAGTGCCAAAGCCTTATTACAACAATAGTTTACCATCATTTTGGAACAAGGCAAGCCAGGAAATTACAACTATATATAATGACTTTGATTTATATGCTGTATCTTAAATGCATACTGACTTTAACGAGTGAAATAAAATTACTGGAAATACAATTTCACTTTTAAAACACAGATGTGACCAAATTAATGCAAACAAAAGCAAAAGTATCCTAAAAATTTCTATGTTTTCCAAATGGTAGCTTCCCCCAGGGCTCAAAGATAGTGAAAGGCATTGGCTTTTAATATTTGCTAAAAACATCAAGTCGGCTGCATTGCTCTTTTCAGAAGTCTTTCTTATATCGCCCAAGATCTAATACTGATTATGAACATAGCCATGAACATGGTGTAAATTCTGCAATTCTAAAACATTTGCTCTGAAACTTTGATTCAACAATACAACTTCAACAGAACAAAAAAAAAACCTTCAGATGCTTGTTGTCCTCTGACAGCACTACTTTGTGTTGGTGTTAGACTGCACAAACCTAGGCTCAATTCCTAGGCTGTGAAACTCTCAGCCAATTATAAAATGGTTCAAGTATTCTACAGCCAATGAGGGCAAAAAAAATACCACCAACCAATATTTTTGCTGAAAGTGCCTGCCTATCAATTTTACAATGAACAGACCTAGACTGTAATACAATCCCTGAAAATTAATTTCAGCTTGCATATGAAAAGCTGTGGCCAACTATGGTGGACAATAATTAAGACTTGAAGCAAATGTGAATCAGCACCAATTGAGCAGCAGGAAACAATTGGCAAAAAAACTGAATTAGTTGCCAGTAGAACTTAGCACTCAGGTGTGATCAGTGTGTGAATTACAGGTGGCGAATGTAGAATATGTTGCCAGAGTGACAGGAGCAAAAAAAAAAAACAGGACAACTTAACCATACCTTATCAGAGAGCTCATTCTCCACATCCTTTTTGATCCTCCTCAACATGAAAGGCTTGAGAATCATGTGCAGACGTGACAGCTGGTCTGCAAAAAAGAGTGGCGAGGAACAACTGCATTAATTTAATTTTGCATTCGCACTACTGTTGTCAGGTGCCCAACCAGAGAATATTCCCAACAATGTATGATCATGAACCACAATACAGATCAGTTCACACTGGGTTGTGGACTCAGTACAGAATTGATCTGCAAAGATATGTGCAACCAAACATTGCTCGTCACACAGACAGCAACCCAAAACAAAACTCTCAAAAGTATTTAACACCAACATAAGAGGAGGACTAGGAGAAAAATGCAGCTATAGAAGTAACCACCTCACAACCAACCCCAAAGCTCCCTAACCTAGCCCCACAGTGTTGAGAACAAACTGTCATGGTTACTCCCACTAATCCAAGAATCCCTGCTGTGACACAAGGAGCTTTCATTCCCGCCACAGTATGCAACCTACTCAGAGACATAATACCAAACAAAGTTTACAGTGCTTATTCAATAGGAATACGAATCAAGTCATGATGTGTGTAGCCTGGAGGGGAACTTACAGGTCATGTTGTTCGCATCGATTCACGCAACAAGATTTACATGGCTTGTCTAGTTCAGCTTCTGCTCAAAAGGTAACCTCCAGGAAGTTAATAACAAATGAGATGTCACAGGAAACATCCTTACCCAAAAGGAAAACAAAGTTGTGGACTAAGTTACCATGGAAGTATCTTGAAGTCGATATACAAATAGAATTATCAATAAACGAGACTTATCTGGAGACAGAGAGAGGAAAGTGAGGGCACGTAGCGAGAATCGAGCTTGGTAAGTTTAGTCGGTTAAAAAGAACTGGACTGGGGAATTAGTTGGTCTTTTCTTGATTCTAATAAATAATGCTTCCACGACAGATACCCCTCTAGTTCTGGCAGGACATGGCTCTCAAATTTCACCAGCTTGCTCCTTCTTAAGGCTTTCTTTAGATGTGCATGAAGAAAGTTTGTAACAGCTTCGCCTCCCCAAAGAAACCGAAAATACAGACTTCAGGAAGGGACAGTCTGAGGGTACTAACTGCAGACAGGTCAGAAGCATTGGAAATACCATGGCACTGATACCACACAGTAGCTACAGATTCCAGACATGTCAGTTGTCCTTGAAAATATGGTGGTACAGACAACCATACAGTACTAATTCCAGATAGGTCATAAGAAAAAGGCAAAGTGTTACCCTTTCCAGGCTTATCAGTACAAAGTTGAGTAAACAAGAGTCTGCTGGATTGCCAGGAAACTGAGTGGTTTCAGGGACTGTGTACAATGAAACAGCAAAGATTATTGCAAAACAGCACTTACTCTCATCGATGGCAGACTTGTTCTCAGCATGGCTTTCAATATCTTTGGAAAACCACTCATTGAATTCATCATGGGAATCAAAGAGAGTCGGCATGATAAAGTGTAGCAGCGCCCACAACTGAGGTGAGAAATAATACAGCAATAAAACTGGATGAATTTTTTACATGGGCAGTCTAGATAAATTCCTGATTTATTAGAGACCCCTCGACCCGAGAAGACATGTACTAAAAGTGTTAACACCCAAGATATTCCACTTTCAATAGACATAATTTCAGTATTTTTCTGTCACATGCTTTTCACAATATACATTTCCCCCGTTCCATCCATCCAACAGCACACTTATCAGCCAGAAAGTATGAGGGGCTCAGCAGCAAAAGGAACCACCTTTTTCAAAAGGGAACTATTTGGGCTGATTCATATTTCTGAGAAGGAGATGGTTTGAGACAGCTAAGGACCACAGGGCAAGAAGAATATAATAGTGAGGACAGACAGGCCTACATGAAGAGGATTACATCCCACAGGGTGAGATGATGGACAGATGCAATCAGGATCACAGTTCCACTGGGCAAAACAAAATCATTTATATTTTGTATTCATGACTTCTCTCTCTAAACTGCTCAGCCACTGGAAACAGTCTACTTCTATCTACCCTGTGCCATTCTTCCATAACACTTCTATCAAAAATCAGAAAGAAAGGAAAAAAAAAAATTACAAATTGCTAGGTGTCCCAAAGTAATTTCTCAACGTAAAAATGTGATTCTTTTTCAACAGGCATCCTAGACATGTGCCAATAAGCACCTGTAATAAATACAGCTATCATGTGTAGGGTCCTTAAA
The DNA here is from genome assembly GCA_024137785.1 of Ginglymostoma cirratum. Taxonomy (NCBI): domain Eukaryota; kingdom Metazoa; phylum Chordata; class Chondrichthyes; order Orectolobiformes; family Ginglymostomatidae; genus Ginglymostoma; species Ginglymostoma cirratum. The sequence continues at coordinate 4,438,243 of JAHRHZ010000133.1, forward strand.
CTTACTGACCTCCGCCATAGTGTTCTGAATAGGGGTCCCTGTCAGCAGCAACCGGTTCCGGCACTGAAACTGCAGCAAAATCTTCCAACGAACGCTGTGAAAAGCGAAGAAGAACTCAGAAAACAAAAATTCATGTGCAAAACACCAAAGTACCTCTATACCTAAGCCATGCACAATATCTACCATTCTCAACCTCTGTGCATCGTGCAACCAGTTTAATCAAGTTCCTGGGGAGAACCCATAAGGAAAATCATTGCTACCTATTCCTTCAACAGCCAATCATGGAAAATATAAAAATAAAAAAGCAAAATAACATTGATTTAAATAAGAGACTATATTGTATCTAGTCAGAGATAGCAAGAACTACAGATGTTGGAGTCAGAGACCACAGAGTATGGTGCTGGAAAAACACAGCAGGCCAGGCAGCATCGAGGAGCAGGAAAGTTGACATTTCGGGTCGAGACCCTTGCTGAAGAAATCGAAAGAAGGGTCCCAACCCGAAATGTCAACTTCCCTGCTCCTCTGGTGCTGCCTGGCCTGCTGTGTTCCTCCAGCTCCATATTGTATCTAGTACTGTTAACCTTATGAAACAGCTAGGGAGGCATCAATTGTCAGTTAGGAAGAAATCACTCAGTCTCCACAGGAAGTCGGGAGAAATTTCAGTTAGACGCATGTGGAAATCTTCTTTTCAGCTATGATTTACCAAGTCTTCCAACGACTGTGCTTTGGTCGTCAGTAAGACCAACAGGCAAAGGGATATTCAAAGTTATGTGGAGTAAGATACAATTTCAGCCATTCATTCCATGATAGCAAAATTTGAATCTTCTTTAGAACAAAGTTCCACGCAATTAACCTCATCTACTTGGACAAATTGGGAATAAATTGTCTTCAGGTGACACAAGGCTCTGTACCAACAAGTGGGAACGGCATCTGTTTCCCCCAGTATGTTGTCAATATCTGCATTTCCAGCTGTACACCTGCCATCGAGTACCAGAGGTCAAAACCCAATAAATACGCAAGGATTTTAATTTAAGTGGTTTACCTGGAGCTGCTTTTGAGTGCCTGGGCCTCATCCAGCACCATGTACTGCCATTTTACCCGTTGAAAGTACTTCACATCCTGAACCACCAGCTGGTAACTGGTTATCACCACGTGGAACGGTGCATTTTGGGTGTACAATGTTTTCTAAAACCAAAAGTAGTAAGACAGCAGTTACTAGCAACTAATTACCAATGCCAGTAAAAGATTACAATGTGGCTGCAGACAGAATGAAATACCTCACAATGTCCTACGCCACCCAAAAACCCAGTGGCAACAGGAATTATTGAGCTTGGAACAAATCATCCAGCTGCCACAGATGACAGCAACATTTGAAAATATGCAGTAACTTCGTTCACAGCCTTGACAGAAAGGCACATTCAGCTTTAAGTGTGCTCGAAAGTGCTGTGTAATAACATTGAATACAGCTTGAGACAGACCATCATTTGCCTGTTTTTCCTTAGCAAGCGCATTGCTTCTGACTGCCATAACCTATTGGCCTGAACACAGTTCATACTGATTAGCCAGATCTAATTCATGACCATCTCTCAATTCCTTAAGTAAGTTGTTCAATTGCTCAGAGTCCTGAATCAAAATGAATCTGTTCCGATTCAACATTAGCAAGACCGAGGACACTGTACATGGCTTAGCGTCTGAATCTTGCCACGTCCCTAGCAGCTTCCTAGACCTAGCCTGAGAGAAACCTCACAGTCCTGCATAATTCTGAATTCAGCTACAAACGTCAAAGGCTAGCCATAAAAACTGATCATTTCCAACACATCAATACTATCCTCATGATCACCTTGGTAATTTCACTGCCACCAAAATCCTTGTCCACACCTGGTGCATTCAGATTAAATCACACCGACATTCTACTTGCTAAATTCCCATGTCCAAGACTTCAGAGAAGTGCAACACACTCAAAATTCTGCTACTCACTTGTTGATCCCACAACCAGCCTCAACAAGAACTGGGTAGGAATATCAGCTATATGTAACATTTTCATATACTATGATTTTGCAGGTCTCCCAATGCTATGTTTGGGCCATCAATGAGCTAATCATGTGAAGAGGCATCCAAAATTATCTGTATTAAGATACAACTTCATCAGTTCCAGGATAGCAGAATGGAGAGTCTTCACAGTTCATCATCTGCATCCTGATCCAAGTGCATTGACTCCTCCTCTCCTCATCATTTTCAAAATCCCTGCACTTATTTCTTAGTCACCCTCTAGGTCTCAACTCTCTCCAACTTAGTTGAACTTGTTGTTCCTGCAGACAGTCTCATTCCTCACCTCCTTTGCATCTTAATACATTGATTCCTTCAGCTCCTGAACTTCCAATTTTGTAGCCCTATGTTCTCCTTGCTTCCTGACTGCCCTTCCAGTAAAGCTTTCCAACTGATCATCACACACACTCCTTCCACTCTGTCAGAATATGTGAAGTCACCCAGAAATGATGATCAAAGTTGACCTGCATGGCTTAGTATCAGTTATTTATTTGTGCATGAGATGAGAAAGATTCCTTCCCTTAGCCATTCTGAGCTATTGTATTACTGAATGGCTCATTAGGGGTTCTGATAGGTCTGGAATAATCAACAGGGCCGGGAAGAGACTGGAATTCTCGATACCTTCACATCAATGACCTTTTGTGGTAGCATTCTAAAGATACACGTATTGGCTTCAGTTCCTCAGTTTGCTACATCAGAATTAAAACTCAAATTTGGAGTTGCCAATGTGACATTTATGCAGCAGCTTTAATGTAGTAAAATATCTTAATATACTTCAAAAGAACAAATGACAAAATCTGACAAAGTTAATCAAAAATAGATGTCAGGATACATGATTCAAAGTCTGGTCAACAACTAAGAACATAAACTGGAAGAGAAAACGACCATACGGCCTCCGATACTACTCTGCCAATCATCACGATTATCTGCCTCAACTCTGTTTTCCACTCAGTCTTTTGATTCTGACAAATAAAACTAATTGGATTTTTAAGAAGTATCATAAAAGCAGAAAAGGGTGGAGAGATTATGAAAGGAAATTCCAAAACTCAGGACCTAGATGGTAATGGCAGAGCTGACAATGGAGGTGAAAAGCAAGTGATAGAGGGACAAAAAGTGAGTACTAGAGGTGGACAGAGAACAATGAGGCACGGCTGTTGAGGGAGCAAGACTATCAGGATTACAATTTCAAACTAAAGTGCTGCTGCACCAGGAGTGCCAGAGGCCGGTGAGCATATGGCAGTTGTGTGAATGGAACTTGATATAAGTCAAGGTGGGGGTAGCAGATGAGTCACCATGGCCTGCCTCTAGCGATCTGTTCCCACCACCTCTCTCTGTCCAACTGAGGCCACAGTGTGAGTGCTAACACGTGGATACCTTTCTGCTTCTCTATTTAGAATTTAAGGACATTTGCAGTGTGCATCCCCACCTCTGAGCCAGAAGCTCAAAGTTCAAGTTCCACAAGACGACTTGTTGGCCATATACAGGTATATTCATAACGTAGCCGATCAAGTAGATTGTCAGCATGTTAAGCCTTCCAACACAGCTAGTGGCAAGCTGTAACAGCAAGAGAGTATTTCCTAGTCAGTCATCCTGAAGTAGGGAATAGCAAAGTATGGCAAACTGTTGCAGTAATTTGCTCATAAGTATGGACTGATTCTATACAGGTTAACAGCTGAATGCTCTGAAAATTACGATGGGCAAAATGACAGAGGCAGCCTTGGATAAGCTATTACTCGTGAACAATTCCAGACTGAACTCAGGAGATATCCATACTGGGTTTTCCTGGCCATTTTGAATTCAATTACCAGGCAGTGAGCAGCCCAGTGAGTTTTGAGGGAGTAAATGGATTAGGACCCCAAACTGAACAGCTCACACAGGTATCCCTATCTCTTCAGACATTAGTACCAAGTAGATATCATTCAGATAGGAGTCAGAGTAAACTTTACCTGGCTCCAGAACTTCCTGATCACCTTTCTGTCATGTGGGTTCCCCCAGTAAGGCAACACCTAAAAGTGGAAGGAGAAAAAGAACAGTGAACATTTCGAAAGTTACCCTCTGCAGCACTTAGCATATCAGGAAAAAATACAAGTTAGTAAAATGAAGAAAAATCTTGCATCATTTCAACATCTTATCATACACTTGCTAAATGTATTATCTTTTTCCCCAGATGTAAATGCTGTTTTAATGCAGACAGCAGTTATCCTGTGCATAGCATGGTTTCACAAATGGCAATTGGATACATGACCAGCTGCTGTCAGTCTTGGTAATAATGTTGAGAGATAAATGTTGGTCAGGCCTGCTCAGAGTGCAATGGTTTCTTCTCCTCATGGAAGGACAGCAGGCAAGAATGGGAACAGATCCAGATCGGTTTTGAGGCTCTACTGGAACGCCATGCAAATGCTGCTGTGATAAATTCGGTGAAATAATTCTGCAGCCTATGTTACTTCAGATTTGCATGCACAGGAAATTTAGGGAATGAATTTCTTCATCCGTAATTGCAATGAGGGCCCAGGTCAGGGTGAATGGCGCTTTGTCTGTTAGCATCCAGAATGAGGTATGGTGTTTGGATACTGGATCCACTGACTGGAGTCACTCTACCTTGCTTTGGTAGAAGGGAATTCAGCCTGTCATCGTCATCATCATATTTTATCACTGCTAACTGTATACCAACAAACGTGCAAGCAGCAGATATGGATAAAGAAGCCCCTCTTTCTCTCTACCTATAAATAATTCTGTTTTCAGAAAAATGGCTCAACATCAGAACCATTTCATTGTATCTTATATTTGTAATCAAGAGAGTTATATAGGCAATGTTGTTCCTCAAAGGCTAAACATCTCATCTGAAAGACTGTACTTTGAACCCTTGCTCATCAGCAGTCTACCTTTCCCTGAGCTAGTGTTCCAAAGACACTCAACTGAAATTTAACAGAAAACTTCTCACATAGCTTAAATGGGCAATCTTTTATTTTTTGGAGTGACACTAATTCCAGCTTCCCCAAAAAGAGGAAACATCCTTTCCACATCCACCCTGTCAACACCTCTCAGGATTTTATACAGTTCAATTAAGTCACTTCTTACTCTTCTAAACTCAAGCATATACAAGCCTAGCTTATCCAACACATTGTCATAAGGCAACCTGACTATTTCAGGTATTAGTCTAGTAAATCTGAATTATTTCCAACACAGTTACACCATTCCTTAACTGAAGGGACCAATACTCTTTTCACATACTCCAGATGTGGGCTCACCAAAGCCCTGTACATGAAGCATAACCTCCTTACTTTTGTATTCAATTACCCTTGCAATTAAAGGTAACATTCTATTGACTTGTCTTATTACTTGCTGAACTTGCATAATTTTTTTTGCATTTCAATCACAAGAGCATACAACTCTTTTTGCATCCCAGACCATTGTCCATTTTCGCAGCAAGAATATTAAAGGTCAATTTCACATTTTCCCACAATACTCCATTTGCCAGAACTTTTGCCAAATCACCTGGCAAACTTCTACAAACACTGTACAAACTACAGCAGTGAATATTTGACAATAAAAACCTTCGCAAATCAACACACAGCCTAGTGCAAATCAACACACAGCCTAGTGCATGTCATTACACTGCACTGCAGAGAGATCTGGATTATGTCATGCAACAGCACTCACGAAATTCAATCAGCAATTTCTCCTCTGGATTCAACAGGAGATCATTAAACAGACATCAGTACTTTTCTTGAAGCCTGCTGCACAAGCATTCAAGCAAAACTCCTGTGAAGTCTAAAACAATGCACTAGACAGATGGGTCCAAGAGGCCAAAATCTGTATTCCCCTGACAGATGCTGTTTTTGTAACTCTCAATGGCCAACGTATCAGGGGAAGACAACGAAAATGTTTTGAAAGTGCTCTAAAATTCTTCTTGAAGCACATCAGCAATGAGATCAATCACTGGGAGGAACTTTCTACAAATTGCTCAATGGTGACAACTTGCATTAAACTTTGAGTCACAATATCTAAATGACAAGGCAGAGCAGCAGCACAGAAGGTAAAACAAAAAAGTAAATCCAGATCCAAATGTTCATGGACATACTGCCCCACACACCTAAAGATCTGTAGGTTGATAATCTTCCTGTTCAATCACATGAAGAACCACAGCAAAACTTCATCATCCCGAGTACAAATAATTCTCAAATTGAGGGACAGTCAATCACGAGAGAGAGGACACAAATCTGAAATGAATCTAAAATGAGGCTCGAAAATAGTTTGGGATTGGAACAATTGGAATGTGGAATTATCTGCCATAAACTATCCCCATAAACTTTTGTTATTCTTAAATTTATTACACAGCATAGAGATATAAGGTTTGGCAAGTGAAATCAAGGTGCAAGGAAGATTGAGAAAAAAATTGAAGATAATATTAGGAAGGGGATATTAGAGGCTTTACAGATCATGTGGGATAGACAAGGTTAAGTTGGATAATGAAGAGCATGGGAGGTAAACAGAAGAGTGGGGTTTGACTCACCAGGACAGTAACACATGTGAAAAGAGTGCAACATTACTAATGAATAGAAAGCAAGCAGGAGACCAGCATTAGGTTAAGTAGGATATTAGCAAGCAAACACCATGACTACAGGGTTGGTATTGTACTAATTGGCGTTAATGGATATGTGGAGTGAGGCGAGTGGAATTAGACTGGAAGCTTTATGGAAATGATAAAGTGTGTTCAGAGGAAGGTCTATTGGCTGCACTGCCATGCCTACCAGCAACAAAGAGCTTCACCAATAAAACACTTGCTTTGAGAGTGCTATACAGTCAAGAGATCATATCTTCTGGTCACAATGTTAAATGAAGACCCTGACCTCAAAAAGCTGGATGGCAAGCTACCCCTGGCCCTATTTCATAGAACTAGTGTCCTGACAGCTATTTCTCCTGCATTCAACACTTTTTATTTTAGCATTAATCGCATTGCTGTTTGTGAAAATTTGCCAATTGTACAAAGGCTGCTGCATTTTTTCAACATTGATGAACACACTTTCAACAGTAATTAACTCGCAATGTTCATACACGCCAAGGTCAAGAGAAACATTATACAGAATACAAGCACTTTCTGCTTTGACTTTCTATCATAGAGGATATCGGGACTTTCTGCGAAGTGGAAATACATTGAATCAGAAGAAAGGTCAGCAAAATCGCATACAACCTAAATTTATAAAATGGGGCACTTCTGTTGGTTTCTTCTGTTGCAACCTCTCATCTATCTAAAACTGAGCAAGATTGAGCAAGTCTCTCAGAAACCAGTGGCCAGGGCTTAAAATTCACACCTAACATAACTTCTATTTTTAATTTGTAATTTTAAAATTCTTGACTGTGCTACCATGACCTTAAACACAACACTTTAATAAGCGTTGTATATTTTTCACAGAGGAGCTAGCGAATGTGCCTTTTTCTCTCAAAAGTAAGAAAAAAAAAGTCGAAGAAGAAGAAAAGTCCAATAACTCTAGGGTCTCAACACCTTCTTCCATGTCCTTTAACCACCTCCACATCCCTGTCACTGTGATCAGTTACCATCAGTTTTGAGGAAGGGTCACTGGACTCGAAACATTAAATCTGCTTTCTCTGCAAACGTGAGTTTCTCCCGCAATTTCTGGTTTTGTTAGAGGATTTCTTCAATGTTTGAATGCGAGCTGCAGTCAGATTCCAGAACACTCCCAGCACACTCACACACATACCTTTGCAGTAAATTAGTTGGCAATGCAATACTGCCACCTAGTGCCAGCACTATTCAGAAAACCAGGCATAACAGCAGTTACCTCCTTCTACTGAGATATCCAAACAAGTATCAGAGATAAAAGGTACTGCAGATGCTGGAGAATCCGAGATAACAAGCATGGGGCTGGATGAACACAGCAGGTCAGGCAGCATCATAGGAGCAGGAAAACTTGACGTTTCGGGCCTAAACCCTTCATCAGAAATGGGGGAGGGGAAGACGGTTCTGAAATAAATAGGGAGAGAGGGGGAGGCGGATAGAGGATGGATAGAGGAGAGGATAGGTGGAGAGGAGGCAGACAAGTCGAAGAGGCGGGGATGGAGCCAGTGAAGGTGAGTGTAGGTGGGGGGGTAGGGAGGACGGACAGGTCAAGGGGGCGGGATGATGTTAGTAGATAGGAGATGGGGGTGTGGCTTGGGGTGAGAGGAAAAACAGGTTAGGGAGGTGGAGATGAGCTGGGCTGGTTTTGGGATGCGGTTGGGGGAGGGGAGATTTTGAAGCTTGTGAAATCCACATTGATGCCATTGGGCTGCAGGAAGTGCTACACCTGCCCCCACACCTCCTCCCTCACCCCAATCCCAGGCCCCAAGAAGACTTTCTACATCAGGCAGAGGTTCACCTGCACATCTGCCAATGTGGTATACTGCATCCGCTGTACCCGTTGTGGCTTCCTCTACATCGGGGAAACCAAGCGGAGGCTTGGGGACCGCTTTGCAGAACACCTGCGCTCAGTTCGCAACAAACAACTGCACCTCCCAGTCGCGAACCATTTCAACTCCCCCTCCCATTCCCCAGATGACATGTCCATCCTTGGCCTCCTGCAATGCCACAGTGATGCCACCCGAAGGCTGCAGGAACAGCAAATCATATTCAGCCTGGGAACCCTGCAGCCCAATGGCATCAATGTGGATTTCACAAGCTTCAAAATCTCCCCTCCCCCAACCGCATCCCAAAACCAGCCCAGCTCATCTCCACCTCCCTAACCTGTTTTTCCTCTCACCCCAAGCCACACCCCCATCTCCTATCTACTAACATCATCCCGCCCCCTTGACCTGTCCGTCCTCCCTACCCCCCCCCCCTACACTCACCTTCACTGGCTCCATCCCCGCCTCTTCGACTTGTCTGCCTCCTCTCCACCTATCCTCTCCTTTATCCATCCTCTATCCGCCTCCCCCTATTTATTTCAGAACCCTCTTCCCCTCCCCCATTTCTGATGAAGGGTTTAGGCCCGAAACGTCAAGTTTTCCTGCTCCTATGATGCTGCCTGACCTGCTGTGTTCATCCAGCCCCATGCTTGTTATCCAAACAAGTAATCTGGTCTAATGATGTACAGTGAACACAATGCATAAGGATGATTTTAAAACATTAATTAATGGGATGTGGGCTAGGCCAGCATTTATTACCAAACCCTAATTTCCCAGAGGGCAATTAAGAGTCAATCACATTGCTGTGGGTCTGGAGTCACATGTAGGCCAGACCAGGTAAGGATGGCAAGGACATGAGTGAACCAGATGGGCTTTTCAAACAATGACTTCATGGTCATCATTAGACTCTTAATTCCAGATTTTATTGAATTCAAATTCCACCATCTGCCATGGCAGCATTCAAACCCAGGTCACAGAACATTACCTGGGTCTCTGGATTAACAATCTAGTGATAATACCTCTAGGCCATTGCCTTCATCTCATTCCAGAGTTTGGGTCCTGACAGCACTGGTCAAGGCCTGGTTCTAGCTTAGCACTGGCACAGCTCTGTCACTTGAACTATTAAACTTGCTCAACCACTATTTGGCATTAAAACAGAATTGTAAGATTTGGAATGCAGCCTATAAAAGGCATCTGTATCTGTTTCAGAATTCAGACTGCGAAGAAAGCCTGAAGAATAGAGGAAGTGCTGAATCAGCTCAAATACCCTTAAGCACTGACAGCTACACACTTCCATCTCCAAGTTACAGTTACCAAATGAAATCGGGATGATTACAACATTCCACGATTTCAAAAAAACTTAATTTCTTATACACCAACATTGCAGAGCCTGATGGTACCACTTTCTCCTCCTTTTATGTTACCTTGAATCGTGAGACGAATCTGGAGAATTCCTGATGCCAGTTGTTAAGTGTGGAGGCAGGAGAGATGATTAGAAATGGACCCCAGATATTTTCTCTCTGCACAAGAATCAAGTCAATCAATAAAAGTGCACTAAATTCAGCTGAACAAATTGGTTAGTCAAAAGACTGATCTTTTTGTGTTAAAAGGATTCAACAGCCTCCACCTCAAGTACGTGTATTTGAGTCACAGTGCTGACTGAAGTGTTTGCACAAATGCAGCAGACCAACAGCACAACACAAATTGTGCAGTTTACAAGTCAACCACAAATTTCAAGTTACTTTTGGAAGTGAGCCTACAAATATGGGAACTGCAGAAATGGAGATGGGACATGAGTGAAAGGGAGTGTTCTGAGCATAAATTTGGAAGCAGACAGTGTTGAAGTTCTGGACGAACAGCCAAATCTGCCGTCTTCAATCCAGCCAATGCAACCATGGTCATTTCCAGCTGGTGTACAAATCTGATTCAGATTTGAGCTCAGTTCTGGCTATTTAAACATACATAGCCTGTGCAACCAGAAAAGGCTGTTCAATCAGCTCTCATGTTGGAGTGAGGGATTAGGCAAGCATTGCGGATTAGAGTGGACATTGTCTGCAGAAAATATAGCACGGCAATTTGAATTTCAAATTGTGAAGAATTTGCTTGTGATTGAAGGTAGGTCTGTCTGAACGAGGACCTTAGATTAGCATATTATACCCAGGGCCATTTGTACATCATGATTTAAAAAAAGATTGTGCAAGAAGGGTTTCAATGCAGCCTCTTTCTAAATGATTGGACATTGTTGGAGTGCGCTCACACTGTGAATACCCACAGAACACAGGAAGGCAGTGTACAAACAGCTTGACTTTACATATGGTCCTTATTATACCCGAACCAGTCAGTTTTTACAAATATCAGATGCCTAAGTCAAATTTATGCCAAATGACAGGTGATCTACAGTATTGGATGAAAGGGCATGGTGGTAATTGTAATGTATTATAAGTTAAAGAGAAGTTAAAGTATAAGAGGAAAAAAATAGCAAAGGTGAGGCTCCTTACAATTAGTTACACTTGCTAGTGGAAGTTATCTCAAGCCCTGTTGCTCAAGAGCAAGAAATTGCCTCCATGAAGCAATTTTCTGTGATGATTCAAAACTCAAATACATCATAAATCTCACCTCAGCTAAATGCGCCAAGAAAGCAATACTCTGTACTGTCTTCCCAAGTCCCATTTCATCAGCCAGAATTCCATTAATACCCTGAAAGCAAAAGAAAATTTAAATCAAGATCAAGCCATATGGAGGCAGGCATGTTGTGCTCACAACAGACAGGCATTCACAGTTAAGGCAGCCAGGTCTTCATTCAAACAGGTGCTATGAAATAGTATATAAATATACAAGCAATGATATCCCAAAATTTGGAATTAGTTGTTATGGTTAGTGAGCTACTCAAGTCCTGTGTAACACAATGGTAAATTGTGGGTTTGGAAATGGTGCAACTACTTTGAATTATCTTCTTCATGAAAAGAAAACTCTTCAAATCAGTCAATGTTACTGGCAAGAGGCCAAATGGTCCTGAGTGCATCATACAAGGATAGCCATTCAAAATTAGTGGGGAGAAACCATGAAATGCTGTCTGCATCATGCTGATGAAACACACTGCCAATCCTCATAGCCTATCAGGCACAATGGTGCAGTGAATGAGATTCTCGCGACTACTAAAGAAAAGAATCTCAGTTACATGCACACAGACGGATTTTACCTGTTCATAAAGGTTGGCCAGCCAATTCATGCCTTTCAATTGGTAGGCCTTAAGCTTGCCATTGAACATGGAAGGCTGAGGAATGTCTTCACCAGCCCGAATCGAAGGGTTGGCCAAGCTGTAACTCTCCCCAAAACCAGTCCCGGACTCATTGGCTGCCCGTAGTGCAGCCATGCGGCTCTCCTTTGCTTCCTCATCGAACAATCTGGTCTGAAAGCAAGAGTACATACGATAATGGCCAGCTGTTATGTTGAAGAGTGCAGTTTTAAGAGGAAGAACTTATTATGAACTTAATGCTGTTGTGAACACAACCATCTATAGCAAGACTCTCAGTGCACGATTCAGAACTTTAATCTGTTGTCACACTGCCTGCTGGGAGAATAAAACATCTGTGAAAGGTTTAAAACCTCAAAAACCACACCTTCCATAATAGATTCAGCTAATCTCAATCAGCCAGTACAGGCTTTTCATTCTAATTTTACTCTCACATTTGGCCAATATAGTTGAGTGTAGAACATTAAAAAGTAGATCTGTTACAGCGCAGTTAGGTATAATTTTCCAAGTAGGAAAAAGCAGAGTTAACGTTTCGGGTCTGGTGACCCTTCCTCAGAACACAGTTCTGAAGTAGGGTCACCGGACCCGAAACGTTAACTGTTTTTTCCATCACAGATACTGCCAGACCTGCTGGAATTTTTCAGCAACATTATTTTTGTTCTTGATTTACAGCATCTGCAGTTTTTTCAGTTTTCATAATTTTCTAAGTGCTAAGTTATAAACTTTGTTCATTAACGGAGAAAGTCCATGAACAGAAAATGAACCGGCAGCGTGAACTCATCACAAACAAATCTCTTCCACATCACAGAAAAGCCAGTGTAATCCTCTCTTATTGTACCAAGGTACTATTTGCCAATAGTAGATACAACTGAAAGTACCGCTGTCCACAAGATTAGGGATATCAATACAACTTGGCACACAGGCAGGTTGACACAAGGCACCAGCGCAGGAAAATACACTCCCTCCTGGAATAAAGCAAATACAGATTACAAGACTTCTTTCTTCTTCAGCCATAATTCTTCCATTTCCCGATGGCTTTTCATTCTCCAATTCATCCTTGCTAACATTAAATCTCTCCTGCACATCACGCACACCTCTGACAGATGAATTTAATGTGTCGGAGACAGAAAATCAAAGTCCTTCATCTGCAAATGTCTTCCACCTATCCACTGCCTTAAATTTCACTTCTTGCTTTCTGCTATTCTTTTAAGTCCAACTTTACATAACCCCAGCTTGAGCCTTTGTATCAGTTCATTGCACTCTTTGCAACTCCCCACTTACACATGTTCACCTCTCCATTTCTTCCTTGTCCTTCCTGAAGACTTTTTTTAAAAAAAACTGAGCTTTCAATCATCATTTTAATCTTTGTGTTTCTTGGCATTGCAACTGTTTGCCTACATGCTTCCAAAGGACCATGATAAAGTGCTGTACAAAGGGTTTGCAAGCTAAGTTAGAGCTCATGGACAGCGGCAGCAAAGAGGAAGAAGTGGTCAATGGTAGTTTCTTGGACTAGAGAAATATTTAAAACGGAATTGTCAAAAGAATTTGTTTTTGAATTTGTTCACAGAATATGGGTATTATTGACTAGGCCAGCATTTATTGTACGCCCCCAATTGTACTTGAGAAGGTGGTGAGCTGCCTTCTTGAACTGCTGCCATCCTCAGGGTGTAGAAAAATCTGAGGGAAGGAGATCCAGGATTTTGGACTAGCTGCATCAAAGGAACAGTGAAAGAGTTCCAAATCAGGATGGCTGATGGCTTGGAGGAGAACATACAGACGGTAGCATTTACATAGATGTGCTGCCTTGTCCTCATAGGTGGTAGAGATTTTGATTTGGAAGTTACTGTTGAAGGACTTTTGTCAGCTGCTGCAGTGCAACTTGTAAATGGCACACACCACTGTTGCCATTACGTGTCAGTGGTGAAGGGAATGAATATTGAAGGTGGTAGATGAAATGCTAATCAAGTGGGATGAAGAGAGAATGCTGGAGAAACTCAGCAGGTTTGGCTGCATCTGTGGACAGACAAACCTTAATGTTTTAAGTCCAATATGACTGTTGCTTAAAATTCAGTCCCCAGCACCAGTCTCCTTATTTAAGGAAGTTTGCAAATGCACTGGAAGCAGAGTTCTAGAGGTCTACAATACAGGAAAAGGCTCTTTCGGCCATCTCACCCATTCCAGTCAAAAACAACCACCTAAATATTCTAATCACATTTCCCAGCAGTTGGTACACAATCTTGTCTGGTTTGACATCACAGGTGAATATCTAAATACTAAAATGTTCTAAGAGTTTCTGCCTCTCCCATGCTTACATAGAACATTACAGCACAGTACAGGCCCTTCAGCCCTCGATGTTGCACCGACCTGTGAAACCAATCTGAAACCCATCTAACCTACACTATTCCATAATCATCCATATGTTTATCCAACGACCATTTAATGCCCTTAAAGTTAGCGACTCTGCTACTGCTGCAGGCAGGGCATTCCACGCCCTTACTACTCTGAGTAAAGAATCTACCTCTGACATCTGTCCTATATCTATCACCCCTCAATTTAAAGCTGCGTCCCCTCATGCTAGCCATCACCATCCGAGGAAAAAGGCCCTCACTGTCCACCCTATCTAATCCTCTGATCATCTTGTAATCTTACAGCCAGTGAGTTTCCAAGTTTCCACTACCCATTCCCTCTAAACCTCCTGCCCTTCATCTTAAATCTCTGTCTCTTGGTCATTGACCACTCCACCTCGGAAAAAAGTTCCTCCCTGTCTATGCCCCTGAATTTTGTACATCTCATCATATCCTGCCTCAGTCTCCTCTCCTCCAAAAGAAAGAAACCCAAATCTTTCTTTAATCTAATCTTTCTTCATGACTGAAACTGCCTAGCCCAGGCAATATCCAGGTAAATCTTCTCTGCACTCCTTCCAGTGCTGTCACATCCCCCTAATAATGTGGATGCTAGAACTGCACACACTACTCTAGCTGTGGCCTAACCAACATTTAGACGGTTTACAAACTAATTCCTGGAATGGGTAGGGTGTCGCTCCCATTTGCTACAATAACTTTTTGTCTCGTGAGAGAAGGCAATCTCACCTCATGCTCAGGACGGGCCAGATTTAAAGCACAAACAAACCCCCTGTCTGATAATAAATTAGTAAATTGACTTTTATGTTGCAGGATGGCTCCATGGTCAGAGTAATAACAGTAAGTAGAATGAATTCTTGCAGCTGAAGCAAAGATGCTTTGCTGCAGCAGTGTAAAGATGGTCGCATTTAGCGGCTCTCACGAAGTGCCTCATGCTGACAAATGGTGCCCCAAGTGCACCATTATCAAACACCCATATAACTCATTCCTGACCAGTGAACTAGTACCAATTTACATTCTGTGCTGCTTCAACACAGATCAGGTGAAATTATAGCACCAAAAACAAAAACTCATTTCTGTTAAAAATGGCATGCACTCCAGGGACTAGGCTAGGAGATGAACAAGTGGAACACAATCTTCAATATAGTTAAAACTTGAGCCACTCACTTTGGCTTGCTGCACTCGAAAAGCATCCTCTGCATTCTTCAGTGCCTGTGCTTTGTAGTATTCACTATCTGCAAAACAGAGAATAATGCACACATTAAGACAAGGGTGCACAGCGAAGCCCTTACTGGAGTTCGGGTTGGTTAAAAAGTGGCCATTTCACCTTGTTGGTCATCTAGGACAGTCTTCTCAACCAATGAGGCACATCCCTCTGTTGGAATGTGAAGTTCATCAAGGTGGGGGATATAGTGTCATAATTAAGAATGAAACAAAAAGGCATTGAGATAAGAATTAAGATATTATTGTTGAATTGTCAGTGGACGAGAATGAAGAGGTTTGGACATACAGATGGTTTGGCAGTAGCATTCCTAAGATATAGGGAGCTTGCAGGTGGCACCAAGGCTTTTTTGACAACTGCTCAGGGGCATACAAAATGTAGAACGTTCAGAAGTGCTGATCTGGACATTCAGATGGGATGTGCAACTACATCTTTAAACCTTAACCCAAGATCAGCAGAGAACCAAGATGTGACCCTTTAAAGTATTCAATCTATCGTACAACTCAATGTCAGAGGGATTGCAAAGAATTGATCAAATTAGAGGTCAACAATAGGCTTAAGTTATTATTAGAGATATGAGAAATACTTCCACCACAACCCACACGTTCATCACCTCTGGCTTCACTTGCACCTCTCCCAACTCTGTGTCAGATGGCTCCACTCTAATCTCAAACCCTCTTACCTCAGGTTACCATCCACCTCCAACTGCACTCGTTACCTCATCTACCACTTCACCTTCCTGCACACCCCTAACTCTTGGCTTCACCTTGACATAATAAATAGTGATATCTCGAAATGTGTTGGTATTACAGAAGAGGTTTTTTTGTGCTGGCTGTCTTAAAATGCATAAAGATGGATAAACCCCCAGGAACTGATGAGGTGTGTCCTAGACTTTGTGGGAAGCTAGGGAAAAGATTACTTAACCCCTTGCTGAGATATTTGTATTACCGATAGCCACGGGTGACATGCCAGAAGACTACAGGTTGGCTAATATCGTGCCATTATTTAAGAAAGGTGGTAAGGAAAAGCTAGGGAATTATAGACTGGTCAGTTGGACATCGGTGCTGGTTACGTTGTTGGAGGGGTTTCTGAGGGACAGGGTTTACATGTTTTTGGAAAGGCAAGACCAAATTAGGGAAAGTCAGCATGACTTTGTGCGTGGGAAATAGTGTCTCACTAACTTGATTGAGTTTCTTGCAGAAATAACAAAGAAAATTGATGAAGGCAGAGCGGTAGACATTGTGTTGTATGCACTTCAGCAAGGCATTCGACAAGGTTCCGCATGGTAGACTGGTTAGCAAGGTTAGGGTATATGGAATCCAGGCAGAGCTAACCAAGTGGACACAAAATTGGCTCAAAAGGTGACAGATGGTGCTGGCAGAGGGTTATTTTTCAGTCTGGAGGCCTGTGACCAGTGCTGGGTCCACTGCTTTTCATCAATTATAAAAATGATTTGGATGTGAATACAGAAGGAAATGGTTATTAAGTGTGCAGATGACACCAACATTGGTGGTGTGGTGGACAGCGATGAAGACTGTCTTGGGGTACAGCAGGACCTTGATCAGATGATCCAAGCAGTGGCAGATGGAGTTTAATTTAGTTAAATGGAAGGTTTTGGTAAGGCAAATCAAGGCAGGATTTATACACTTCATGGTAGGGCCATGGGGGTGTGTTCCCAAACAAAGAAACTGAGGAGTGCAGGTGCACAGCTCCTTGAAAATTGAGTTGCAGGTGGATTGGGTGATAAACAAGGCACTTGACATGCTTGCCTTCATTGGTCAATGTATTCAGTACAGGAGTTGGAATGTCATGTTGCAGCTGTACAGGACATTAGTGAGGCCACTTTTAGAATACTGCATTCAATCTAGTCTCCTGCTGTAGGGAAGATATTGTTTAACGTGAAAGGGTTCAGAAAAGATTTGCAAGGATAATGCCAGGATTGGAAGGTTTGAGCTATACAGACGGGCCAAACAGACTTTTTTCACTGGAATGTTGTAGGCTGAGTGGTGACCTTATAGAGGTTTATAAGGTCATAAGGGGCGTGGATAAGGTCAATAGCCAAGCCAAGCCAAGCCAAGGTTAGGCAAGTCCAAATCTAGAGGGCATAGGTATAAAGTGAGAGGGGAAAGATTTACAAAGGACCTAAGGGGCAACTTTTTCACACAGAGGGTAGTGTGTGTGTATAGAACAAGCTGCCAGAGCAAGTGGTGAAGGCAGGTACCATTATGATACTTAGAAGGCATCTGGACAGGTACATTATCAGGAAGGGTTTAGAGGGATATGGACCAAAAGCTGGCAAGTGGGACTAGGTTAATTTAAGATATCTGGTCAACGTGGATGAGTTGGACCAAAGGGTCTGTTTCTGGGCTATATATCTCTGATTCCATAAATATGTGAACATGATTCTGCAGGAAATAGGAAAGGCAAATGATGTACACTAAGCCTGAGGTGAAAGCAAGGGCATGGTGAGGTGAAGACGGGAAACTAAAATCATAACTGAAAAGGAAAATATTGAGGTGGTTTCGTAAAGCAGATTTGAGCTGGCAAGGTACGAAGGAATAAGTAGAGAATTCCTTAGGGTATTAGTGTACTAAGTAAACAATCGTCACCAATGTTAAGTGTACAGGGACCAAAAATTCGAAGGAAAATCTGACTGATAAATCTTAAAACCTAGGACCCTCAGTATGGTTTGAAATCAGTCATAAAGCAATTTAAAAACAAGAGCAACAAACTCGTACGGAAAGAATAAAAATGTCGAAAATGTTAACCCCAAGCAAAACTGTATTTGATGGAAAATCAGAACAGTACTCTCAGTATCCAAGGGAGGACAGGTACTGAGTTGAATGGGACATTCCACTGGGGCACCCAGGGCCCAGATTGTGTACCTTCTAACAGTGATCTATTGACAGAGCACTTCTGTGACATGCGAAATGCAAAGATTCATAGTTAAAAGGCAAAAATGTAAACTACACATACATTAAAAGGCCGTAAATGACCATATACATATTCAGGTACACGCAGTAAGATTTCAACATGATAATATTTATCTGTTACACTCTGTCTTCTCTGGACAGAACAACTCTTACTGATGAAGCTACGGGGTCAGGAAAAGGAGAGAAAAATGCTCTCAACTTGAATTCCCGATCCAAGGACAATCTACCATTTGGTGGATTCCCTTACAGCCATTTTTTTTTTTTACAACCTGCATACTTCTGTTGCAGTGTAGCTTGTTTCAAAGTTAGTTTTTGTTAATTTGAACATATTGGTCGCCAGCTGCGTGCTTGGTCACGTAAAACTGAGGCTGTTCACCAACCCCTTAAAAAGAAATGCACTGAGTATCAAGGATGAAAGGTTCAACTTGTGAAACAGTAGAGCCAATACATCTATGCTTTTACTAATTCTTGGGTTTAATAACTCCACAGTTTAAACTTCTATTCAGTGATTCGCCATGGCTCGGGATACCTTACTCAGTATCAAGCCACCTGCATGCCTTCTGAACTAATTTGTCTGGGGTCATCACCAGGGTTAAACCTTAGACAGAAATAGGAAGGTACATTTTAAAGGGTATACAGAGAACTAGGAACAGCAAAAACTTTCAAATACAAGATAGTGAATTGCTGTGATCTGAAATGCTGTCCTTATAAGTACGCATAAAGAGGTTTTAGTAACATTCACAAAATCGTACAAGTGTTATGGCACAGAAAAGGGGCCATTTGGGCCATCATATCTGCATTGACTCTCTGTACAAACATCAAGAATTACTGTCAGTGTCTGGCCTTTTCCTCTTACCCTTGCAATGCTTCCACTTCAATAATCATCCAACGTCCCCTTGGATACCTCAACTGAACCACATGTGAAAGAGTTATTTTCTCACTTCACATTTGCTACAGTAGTTAGGTCCAACTGAGTGGCTTGCTCAGCCACTTCAGAGGGGAGTTAATAGCTGACAGTCAACCATGTTGCTGTGCTTTTGGAGTGATATGTAGGCCAGACCAGGTCTGGATGGCACATTTCCTTCCCTGAAGAAAATTAGTGAACCAGACAGGTTTTTATGACAACCTACACAGCTGTCCTTGGGTTACATTTATACACCAGATTTTTGTTTTACTGATTTCAAATTTCATCATCAAGCATGGTGGGTTTCAAAACCATGACCCCAGAACATTAATCTGTGTTCTTGATAATCGTCCAGTAACATTAGTTACCTTGTAACCGTCTCTCCTTCAAAAGAGAATTGTGCACATATTTCAAAGCAAAGAAAAATTACATGGGAAAATTATGGGGAAAGAGGAGAGCAGAATTAATTGGATAGCCCTATAAAAGAGTCAACACAGACATGATTAGCTGAAGGCATTCATCAGACAAACTGTTCTTTACCACTGTTTCACTTTCTGCAGAACAGTCTCAATGCATGTTCAGCTCTGATGACAAGGTGCAGCTAGCTTTCTTATTTAACTTGTTTCACAAAATGCACCCAAAGAAACAAGAAAAATTTGCTAAGTCACATCAATATGTTTCGGCACCAGATTTTACTTGCTGGCAAGTGTAAAAAGGACTTGTAATATAGTGCTTAGTCAAAGTTAGGGCAGGCGTGCTGACCACTGTATAATCACAGCCCCATGTCAAGACCACTCTGTGCGTAAATTAAAATCCCAGGTTTTCTACTTTATCCTTGTATCCTAACACTCCTGCCTGCTTTATATTCTACAGCAAGCACAGGCGTGATTGACTATGCAGCTTAAAGAACCTGGAAAATGGGTTTATGATCTCCGTACAAGCTCTGAACAGGATAGTCAACAATGGGGATTCGTAAAGATTTGTGTCCTTTTACCAATCCTATAATGCCTCAGGCTCTCAAACAACCAAAGGAAAATTACAACCAGGTATCTGCCTTTAGCCCATTAGCTTATCTAATACTAGTACTTCAGTTATGGTACTTAATTCCTCCCCAGTTATTCTTTAGTATTAATGGTATGTTCAACATATCCTCCACGTAAAGAGTGATGCCAAATATCTTGTTTAACTACTCTGCCATTTCTTTGTTCCCTCAAAATCACCTCCCAGATTAATTTTCTAAGGAGCCTATGCCCACTTTAGACTTCCACCTTGGTTTTTGTGTATTTAAAGAAGCTCTTATTGTCAACTTTTATATTCCTCACTAGTCTGCCTCATAGTTTATTTTCCCTTGCTTCATTATCTTTTTAGTCCTCCTCTGTTGGATTCTTAATTTATCCCAGTCTTCAAGGCTATCACTGACTTTTACCCCCTTTTTTCATTTAACACTCTCCTTAATTTTCTTTGTGAGCCATGGTTGGTTTATCCCTCTTAGTATCTTTCCTCCTTTTTGGGGCGCATTTTTGCTCTAAGTCATGTATTACCTCCTTAAGTGTCTGCCATTTCTTCCCTGTGCTTGATCCTCATTTCATTACAATTCCCTTTAAGTTAAACAGCTGCTTCCAATCTCAGTGTCTCACTATCAAACTGAAAGTTAAATTCTATGATGTTATGATCACTGCTGCTTCATTATCCAATATCAGATCAAAAATAGCCCGCTCCCCGGTGGGCGCATGACATATTGGTCTGGGAAATCATCCCTAATGGACTCTGAATTCATTATCATAGCTACCGTTGCCAACTTGATTCACCCAATCAACTTGGAGATTAAAGTCATCCATAATTATGGCTCTAATCTTTTAACATGCTCCCATTATTCGTTGATTTATACCTTTTCCTATTGTGTGGCAACAGCTTGGGGGGATCTATACACCACTACTACCTTATTGCCTCAGATGTTACGCATCTCCACCCAAATGCAGCCTACATCAACGAAGCCTCAAACATCTCTCAACTGTCCTGATTTCATCACTTATTAACAGTGCTGCCCCACCAACTTTCCTTCCCACCAGTCTTTCTATATGAAACAGCTTCCCAGATACGTAGTTCATTAAGCCCTCTTCCAAAATTTTAGATATAAATCACATCTCATTCTTCTAAACTTTCTGGAATATAATTTGCTTGGAGGAATAGGTTACAAGAACTGTTGTGCTAAGTGCATGTTGAAGCCACTTTCTCTCAAATTGCAAGTAAACGGAGAAACAAGGTATGGTTAAGGCAGGTCACGAAGAATCTTATCCCCAGAAATTACTAGCTAATGTTGCTTTTTCTCCAGAATCTTCCTTTAGGAGCACTATCCTATAAGGACGATACATTTTCATGAAGATCTCTACACATTTCACCAATCATGAAGCTATCAATCAGAACAAGATGTAGTGGACTACTGCTTATTGAGCATGAGTTAGGGCTATGGCAGTTTGAGCGAGATGTTATTTCCAAAACTTTACATTCTTGCACTACCTTGCTCCTATCCTGAATGGGCAGATATTTACAAGAACACGGTTTCACAAGCATTGCACTCCCACAACATGCCACCAATAGTGTTATTCTTCATTAAGGAGTCTTCACAAAGAAACAGTTTTCAGTTGTCACCTTTAGATACTGAGCCATACCTGAAAGCTGTTTTGCTAACGAGATATTGGAGGCTCATGAGGAAAATCAAGGGAATGCAGCCACATAAAAAAGGGATTATCTAAAACAGGAAATAACAATGCAGAAAGCAAGTCTTTAAGGTAAGAAAGTGAGGTTAACTCAAGGCTCTATAGCCCCCCTCAGAAGTTGATATAATAAGTTTGAAACCACCATTGTGAACAGCAGCATAGAGGTCCGCATGTTGGTCTCACACACATGCACGCACACACACACACCGCTTACTTACAGGATCTTATTGAATCAAATGCACACATTTCCATCATTCTTACCATAATCCTCCTGACTGACATTAACCATCACACCTCCTCCAATGTCAATCTGTCTGAAGACGACACTGTCATCCAGCTTCATCAAGATTTCCTCCTGCAAGGCATCATTCCCAGAAGCTCGCTTCCGGCTCATGAAGTGTGCATACAGCTCGGTTTGCGTGATAAGGAAATTCAACTTCCGCTGCTGTCTTTTTGCCTATGGGTCAACAAAAGCAGGTTTTAAAAGTTGTCTAACAGAGATGAGTAAACACTGATAAGACGTCTTCCCAGAATACACCAAGCTCAAAGTTGCAGCATCATGTGAAAGGAGAAATGTTTGGAACATCTTTAAAAGGTAACTTGCATGACTATCTAATCTTTCCTCATCTGTTCATCACAGGAAACAGGTTGATGAAGGAGCCTTAATTGACAAGTATATGTTTTCTTGGACGAGGTGACTAAACTGCACATGATACTCCCGGTGTGGTCTCCCCCAGGCTTGATATAATTGCTGAAAGTCCTCTTGTAATAAAAGCCAATATTTACCTTAATTGCTTGCTACACCTGCAGTAAACTTTCAATGAAACAGGAGTCCTTGTTCACGAGTCCCTATGAATGGTCACACCATTTAAGGAACTCACTTTCTACTTGTCCAAAGTTGACAACTTTGACACTTCTTTACATTGCACGCCATCTACCAAATTTTTGCCCACTCACTTTGCTTCTCCAAATCCACATCAACCATCTTGCACCTAGTTCTGTGCCATTGAGAGTTCAGAAATGTTACATTGATTCTTCCATCTCAATCATTTATTTAGATTGCCATCGTCCAATAGTATAATCCATTCGAAGAGTTCCATCACATCAGTGAGATCACAGGGAATCTAATGATCTCTAACTGGTCATAAATCTTTCCCATCTAATCTCCACAAATAAACTCCTTACAATCCATGTCAACTCACAAGCTTGTAATTTTCTGGGTTTGATTTTCCTCACTTCAATAGTAGGAGCAAATAAACCATTCTACATCATATTTAGATCACTAAAAAAAAATGGATTGCAGAATAGGTAGAGTAGCAGCTCACACTAAACTTCCCTTTATGCTTAGGCAAACAAAACATTTACAGAAATCCCAGATCAGATCTGATCTGGAGTACTACATTTATGCATCACAGCGGAGTATGGCTTAAATAGCCTTGGACAAGGTGTTGTGTGCAGATTTACCAAAACAATATTAGTGCTCAAATGATTAGATTACAGGGCTAGGCTGCACAAATTATCTTATATTTGACAGGATTAAAAATAAGTTCCATTACCCAGAGTAAAAAGCAAACCCTTGAAATTACAGCAACACGGGTGATGTCAGGAAGCAGGTTTCAGGTAAGTACTGGTGGAAACATGGTATTCTCTCCAAACGAATGACATAAAATTTTTGTTCAGCAAGTACACTAAGGGATCCAAAAACAGCAAGGAGATAGGAGCCAGGAAAATATTTGATTAAATGGACCAACAACTGCTCTTCTATGTATATATGAACACCACAATAAGACCACCACACACCCTTAAAAATTCAAGGCAATACAAATCAGCTTTAATCAACCTTTTCTTACTTTAACTCTTTCAGACCTTAGTATCATTTGAAAGAGGGTTCCAGGCTACTGGTCTTTGTTGTCTGGCTGGTTAAAAGCATATTGACGTCTGACAAAATTGGCCAGAAACTGATAAGTGATGTACCTACTTCTCTATCACAGAAATCTATCCTCTGATAATTGCTCTATCAACCGTAAAATACCAGGAAAAAGTTCTCTAACCTCGCGCATCTCTTCATCAAGTTTTCGCTGTTCCAGAGCTTCTTTCTCTGCTCGCTTTCGATGTTCCTTCTCTACTTTGTCATATTTTTTCCAGTACAAAAGCATCTCTTTGGTTAGCCTCCGGGCTCGAGGCAGCGTTTCTTTACAGTTTTTCTGTGCTTGGATAGCAGCCCTCCGTACCTCTCGCATACATTGGTGAGCGAGCTGGGGTCAGACAACAATACAAGATATTTGAATCAACACCTTCAATAATACAAATTATAGTAGAACATAGTTAATGGTAGCTCACTATGTGCTACAGGCTGGTGAATCCTCAGTCACATACACTGATCTGACCTTGCGTATACCTTCACTTCAACCTGCCATATTCTGTTCAAGCTACTGGTCTTTGAGATATCAAAATCCTTTAACCATACAAGACCACACAAAAAAAAAAACCCCAGTGCACCAAAACCTGCAAGGGCTGCTGCTTCAATTCACTAATTTACGCTGAAATGCTCTCGCTGTCCCTCATGACTTGTGTACAGCCCATTAGGTTACCACCAATTTTAAATATTTCACTGCAGGTTAGTCCTACCTTCTTGGTGTTGGTGAGGATCATGTTCCGAGCAGAGGACTTCTGTTTGTAGACCTGCAATGAAAGTACATACTAGTCATTCCTCGGCACAATATATGAGCACAGCATAACCCTCAAGGCGAGACCAGAATAAATTGAACGAAAATCCCCAAGTGCAAACTCATCCTCCACGAGATTCACCATGGTTTCAGCACAGAAAGAGGCTTTTTAGACGATCATAGTACACTTACAGACCAAACGACCAATGTGTTAAGTGTTCTCCTATCTCGAGAAAGGCTCATTGCCTTGTTTGGTGTTTTTGTTTCTTATCCCATCCGTACAAGGTCTAAAATTGTTAAGGATATACCTGTACCTATTTCTCTAATCAACCTGTTCAGAGATGTTATTACACATCTTGAAGTGGTGGGACTTGAACCTTGGCCTCCAGGTCCAGAGGCAGGGACATACCACTCCAAGAGGTCATTTTGTTTTGTTTTGTCATGATTTCAGTGTGGCTATCATGAGCTTAGTTTCATTCTGCAATTTCTGATCATCTGTTGTGGAAGCACTCTCTTTTCCCAGGACTCCATCTGACGATAATGGGAATCGTAGCAAATTACTTATTTCGCACACCACCCCCCCCGGGTGTGAGAATTGTTGGCAAGATCAGCATTTATTGCCCACCCCTAACTGTCCTTGAGAAGATGATGGTGAACCATCTAATTAAAGTGCTGCAGTCCAGCTAGTGTCACTACACCTGCAGTGTTGTTAGATTAGAAGCTCTGTGATTTTGCCCCAGCAAGTGAAGGAATTGCAACATGCTGAACATCAACATTCCCACTTCTGACCTTATGTTGGAAGGAATGTGATTGATGAAAAGAGGATGATTGGATTTAAAGCCACAACCCAAAAGAACTCTTGCAGTGATGTCAGAACTGAAATGGTTGGCCTCCAAACACCATCTTCCTCTGTGCTAGATGTAACTCCAATCAGTGGAGAATGTCCTGATGGCCATCCACTCCAATCTTGCTCTGGTTCCTTGATGCCAAATGCTGCCTTGGTGACAAGGGCAGATGCAATCATCTCGAGTTCAGATCTTTTGTCCATGTTTGGAACAAGGCCAAGCGGGTTGGTGGAACCTAAACCAAACATCTGACAGCAGATTATTCATTTCCATCCAGAAGTCGGGCTATTCCCTTTACTATTGCGTAGGGTTCAGTAACTTTCACAACTTCTCTTACATTGAAATGGCCATGTTTATACTGAGGAGGATCTGTCAAGAACTGATACGAGGCAATTGCATTGCACAAGCACGATGACCACTCTTGCAAGACTGAATCAAATTAACTATTTCCCCTTAAAGTTCAACAGCATTATTATCCTGCATTGATATCCTGGGGGCTTACCACTGACCAGAAACTAAAGTGGACCAGCTTATAAATATTGCGTACACAAAAGAAAATCAGAGATTAGGAAGTCGGCAGGATGTAACTCATCTCTCGACACCCCAACGCTTGTCTAACATCTACAAAGTGTGATAGGATACTCTATTTACTTGCATGGTGCAAATCCAACACCAAAAGGCTTAACATTATTCCGGTCTTAGTTGCTTGTTTGACTGGCAACCCTTCCATCACCTGCAAAATTCACTCTTCCCCTTACCACGGACAATGGCAGCAGTGCAGACCATGTACAAGATGCACTGAAACTTGTCAAACTTTGTTTGAGATCAAGTTCAAAAATCTCTTAAAAAACTGGAAGGACAACTGCATCAAAAAGGAACATAGAATACAGGAGCACAAGTACGCCACTTGGTCCTTTGGGTCTGCTCTGCAATTCCAAATGATCATGGCTAATCAGTACTGTTCCTGC
The DNA here is from genome assembly GCA_024137785.1 of Ginglymostoma cirratum. Taxonomy (NCBI): domain Eukaryota; kingdom Metazoa; phylum Chordata; class Chondrichthyes; order Orectolobiformes; family Ginglymostomatidae; genus Ginglymostoma; species Ginglymostoma cirratum. The sequence goes on from JAHRHZ010000133.1 coordinate 4,464,559, forward strand.
TTCTCCCAATTTACTTTGATCTCTTTATTCCTAAGAACTGTATCGACATCTTTCTTGAAAATCTTAATGTTTTGACCTCAATAATTTCCTGTGGCAGAGAATTCCACAGACTCACCACTCTCTGGGAGAGCCAAGTCCTCATCCGTCTTAAAAAGGTCTACTTTTATCCTTAGACCATGACAGCTCTGGACACCCCAGTCACTGAGAACAACCTTCTGCATCTATCCCGTCATATTAGAATTAGATTAAGTTAGAATTTTATGGGTTTCTATGGGATCCCCCTCGTTTTTCTAAACTCCATACTTGATTCAGTCTCTCCCTGTATGTTATCCCAGGAATCAGTCTGGTAAATCTTCTTTGCATTTCCCCAATAGTCAGAACACCCTTCATTAGATAATGGGACACTGCATACAATACTCAAAGGGCCTTACGAATGCCATGCACAGGTGCAATAACACATCCCACCTCTGAACTCTAATCCTCTTGCTATTAAGGCCAACATACTGCTCATCTTCTTCACTGCCTGCCACACCTGTAGGTTTACTTTCAGCAAACAATGTACAAGGACACCCAGGTCTCCCCTTTTCCCAATCTAATGTGATTCAAATAATAAATCTACCTCCCCGTTTTTGCTACCAAAGCGGATAACTTCGCATTTATCTGCATTATACTTTCCTTGCCATGTATTTGCCCACTTAACTTGTCTAAATTACGTTGAAGCTTTTCTACATCATCCTCACAACATACCTCCTCCTAGTTTCATAGTTTCCTCATCTAAATCATTAATATAATTGTGAATTGCTGGGGTCCAAAGCATTGATCTCCACAGTACCCTACTAGTCACTGACTGCCACTCGGTAAAAGAACAGTTTATTCCAATCTTTGCTTCCAGTCTACCAATCAGCTCTCAATCCACTTCAATAGATGAATTTCAATTCCACGCGCTAATGTCTTGTATGGGATCTTATAAGCCTTCTGAAAAGGCAATTAAACCACATCCACTGCATCCCCCTTATCCACTGTATTAGTTACATTCTCAAAAAATTCCACAGATCAATCATTATGGCTTCATAAATCCATGCCAGCTCTAATTTGTGACTATCTTCCATGTGCTCCACTATTAAATCTTGCATAATGGGATCTAGCAATTTTCCCCACTATCAAGGTCAAGCTAACCAGTTAATAACTAGATGTTTTCCCTTTGCCTCAAATAGTAAGGATACATTAGCTCTCCTCCAATTCACAGGACTCTTCCAAAGTCTGTAGAATTAAGGAAGATGATCATTAGCATACCTGCTATTTTAGGGCTAATTGCTTTCATGCCCTGGGGATTTATCTGAATTTAATCCCGTTAGTTTCCCCAATGCCATCTCCCTTCTATATTTATTTCTTTCAATCCTCCTTCCCATGAGGCTCTGTAATCCCATACTTTTGGTACATTATGTGTCTTCCTTTGTGAAGGCAAAGCTGATGTATGTATTTAATTGGTCTGCTACCTCTTTACTCCCCATTCTAAATTCCCATTTCTGACTGTAGGCGACTTGTATTTGACTTTACTAATCTTTTACTCTTTGCTTAACTGTAGCAGCTTTTACTATTGGTCTGTATTTTCCCTGCAAGCTTCTCGATTCTCTATTTTCCCTTCTTAGTCAGTCTGTTTGTCTCTCTTTGCTGGAATCTAAACTGTTCCCCATGTTCAGGTCTGCTGCTTTTTTGTCCAATTTTTATGCCTCTTCCTTGAATTTAATACTATCACTAATTTCCCTGATACCCTTGGTCTGACAATATTTCCAGTTTTATTTTTATATCAGAATGGGTGAATCACTTCTGAAGTTCATTGTGTGTTCTTCAAACATCTGTCATTGCTTATGCACCGTCAGATACGGTGGAAACACTGGCACCCAGAATTTTCCCTCCAAGCCCACACCGTCCTGACCACATCACTGTTCCTTCACAGTTACTGGGTTAAAATCCTGAAATTCCCATCCCAACAGCACTTGAGTAATTGGGGTTGCACTGCTGTAAGAAAGCAGCACACCACAATTTTCAAGTGCAATTAACCATGCATACTGGTCATGGAAGAATGCAAAAGCATTATGGATCAAACTTAATAGTTGCACATACCACACAACAGGGATGTGTTGAGGGGACATGCAAACACATCAGCCATATTCTTGCCCTGTGCTACTACTCCACCTTCTCTATTATCTCCTTGGTAGCTTCTTTTTATCTATCTCAATGTTGCACTGTAAAAGCCAATGACAATCATGTACTGTACTGCTAATCAAATTTAAACTCTACCCTAATCCATATCCCATCACCTCCAGGGATGTGTTGCTAAGCCATGGGAAATGCAGGGTTACGTGGGATGGGTAAGGGGGCAGTCTGGGTGAAGTACTCTTTGGAGGGTCGATGTGGACTTGATGGGCCAAATGTTCCACACTGAAAAGATTCTATGATCTCCTTGCTCCCCTAATGCAATTGTCTGCGCTTTCCACTCTGCCAGATATGCTCAACAAACACTGATGAAAACCAGAACTACTGAAGTCTACTAGTCTGTCATGATAGCTATTGCAAAAGATGCTCATTTCCTGGATGTGTGGCACGAAATCCCGTTGTAGAAGGAGTAGCTGTTGGAAACAAGCAGGAAACCACCACTGCAATATGTCTGTAGGACAGCAGTGGAGCCCTGCTGTTCGATCAGCTTTCTGTACAACGTTTTCAAGTACTTACCTTGGGAACCTCCTTTTTGGCGATACTGAGCCAGACCTTGCGTCGCCGTGTATTCAACTGCTCTAAGTTCAGGTGCTTTTTCTTTGAACCAAGAGGAGGAGCATCATGGGAGAACTTGGCAAATATTTTCATCTCAGTTCTTCGCGGGGATTCTCCAGACGAGAGTTCCTCCTCACGTTTCTTCCTCTTCTTCACTTTTTTCAATTTGGCTGCAAAAGAATAGGATATGTTCGTAAAAAAGGTTGTTCACCCCCACCCACAAAGACAGATATACCACCCTACCCCGACACAAGCCAATACTCACACAATTAAGGAACTTTTTTTGACAACTGTGTAGAGAAACTCACTCTATAAAGTCAAAGCACAATTAAAAGTGCATCCTCAAGGAAAAGGTTACTAATTCAAGTTTTGCTTGTGTGCTAAGCCACCCAGCCCATTTTCATGCTTGGTCAAAGTCTTTGAACAGGTAATAAAAATGAAATACTAGGGTCGCAGAAATCTGAAATAAAAATGTTGCTGGAAACATTCAACATGTCTAGCAGCACCACTGGAGAGAGAAACAGTGAGAGTGCGCCCGGGATTGTTTCATCTCCAGAAACTCGAGAGACCAGAAGCATCCCATAAAACGTGCAATAGGACTTCTCAGAAGTCCTCAGGCAATGGCTACACAGTAACTGACCAGACAGTTTAAACTTTTAAAGGGAAATTACTCAACATGTGAAACACTCAACTTCTCCAGCGATGAGTATGACTTACAGTCAGAGGCTTCCGAGGCAGTGCCACCAGCAGCCCCCATGCCCCTACCTCCCAGGTTGCCAAATCTCAGCTTTGCTGCCATGCTATCCATTCATCCACAACCCTCTGCCAGCTCCCTGGCCCACCATCCTTGTCCCACATCCATCACCTTAATTCTTCCCCTGCCTGCCATTCTATTCCATCACATCCTATCCCTGATACCCTCCTAGCAGCAACGGGTTAAGTAGTGAATCCGTCCAATCCACAAATATAAATCTCAAGCTTCCAGATACTTGCCATTTAAATTCACCATCTAGTTCCCAGGCACACATTTCTGTCCCGAACAGCTCAACTTAAGTTCGAGGATCAACATCTCATCTTCCCCTCAGAAATGTTAGTCTTCTGCATTTAATGTTGAGTTCAACAACTTCAGACAGTGAACATTTTGCTGCTTCTTTTTTGTTATGTTGTGGTTTGAATCTTGTTTTTCATGATTTTGCTTTCATTATTCTGACATAACCACTTCCACGTTATTTATTATTCCATGACATCTTTGTCATTTAATTTCTCCTGCCCTCTACCCAAAGCCAGACCTTCGCTTTCATTCTTCCTCCTCCCCTCCAACAGCATACTGCCATCATAGGCCTAATCTCCTTCACTTCCGAAGTCATGTTAAACTGCATTAAATCTGTTTTGTTCTCTCCAGATGTTGCCAGATTTGAGTATTTATAGAACTCTGGTACTCCTTGAACAGGTTGTCACCAAGTCGGTGCCCATTTGCAGACAATACCAAGTTTGAACTTCTCCAACCAATTTTCCACCTCTCCAACCAATTTTCCTTAACAACTACCAGAAATTACATCTCTAAGGATACAACTATGGCAAGCTGTTGCTCCTTTTCTTTCTCAAATTGTAACCTTTAACATGGTTAACCACACAATCCTCTTTTCTTCCCTCAGGTGAATGAGACCACCTGGCTAAATTTTTATCTACATCATTATAGCTAGAGAATCATCTGTAGTCGTTTATCTTTCTGTGGCTACAATTACCTCTCTAATCTCTCAAGAACACAATGTGCGAGCCCTCTTTTTCCATCAACTTGCTGCCTCGCATCTTAATCTAGAGGCCTCTTTTCAGGATCCACAGCTGACAATACCACCATATTGTCACTGCCTAGTTTATCACGACTTATCGGAAATCCCAATTGGATGAGCTGAAATTTCCTCCAATTAATATTGGAACAAGTGAAATTGTCTTTGAACCTCTCAACAGCTTGCATTTATATACCACTTTCAATGTGATAAAAGGCACTTCACAGGAGCACATGATACCAAACTTTGTAAGGAGCTATTATAAGCTTGGTCACAGAGACGGATCGCAAGGAGCATTCTAAAGGAAAATACAGGGAGATGACAAAGGGGTATTCAAGGGTCTATGGCCTACAAGGTTAAAGTCACAACAACAAATAGTACAATGAAAGTCAGGAATCTGAAACAAAAATTAATTAACAAAACTGTTTCAAAGGGTTGTGCTGCTTGATGAGATTATAGGGATAGAGGGGGTAAAAAGATTTAGAAATAAGGAGGACTTTAAAATTAAGACTTTGAGAAGCCAAATGTTGGTCAACAAGAGGGTAATGGGACTCTGTGTGTTTAAGGGCATGAGCAGAGTTTTCGATGACTAAGGAGGCTAGGATATGGGAGAACAGAAAGGTCTATGAAGGAATAGTCAAATTTGTAGACAACAGACAACTGTTTAAACGTTTTACATCAGATTATGCAGAGGTGGGGACAGGTTGACCCATGTTGGAGTGGTGGAAATGATCACAGTAAAGATTTTAGTGATGGCAGAGAAAAATGTTAGACAACACATCACGGGGGTCATACTTTCACAATTCATGTGCGAGATGGACAGATAATAGCAGCTAAATAATGCTGTCTACAAGAGAGACAGATGATCAGGTTTCTCAATCTCAGTGACAAGGAACCTATGAGTGAAAGTGGAGAACAGTGGGGAAGAATTTAAGGTTGGGATTCAAAGCTGCTGTTGGAATAGTGAGCAGTTTTCACAGTCAAGAACAGAGCAATGGGTGCTTCACATTATCTAGCCATACCTTTGCCACTGAACCAAACCCCCTTGGTGGCTACTGTCTCAGGTTGAAACAGACTGTTCACAACATCACTGGTCCTGCACTAAGCTTCCACCCCCGTGACCCCTGCGCTGCCAAAACTACATACTTCTAGAACATCAATCTTCTAACTAGTCCTCAACTTTTCTGCTGAGGACATACAATCTAAAGACAACATGCACGTGGTGGAGGGTAGGAGAAATCTGCACTAAGGTATAACTACACATAAGCAGTGAAAAGGCTCAGGAAACCCGAAAGAACCCAGTAGAACTGCTCACTCACCCTTCATTTTTTTGTCTTCTTTCTTCTTTTTCCTGCTAGGGCCTAGGACATGGCGCTGTTGTTCGTAGAAGTGGTCGTGCGTGGACAGTAGACCCGTGCTGTAGTATTGGTATTGCTGGAGCTGGAGGGAGTATACAAACTAAGTATCATTTCAAATGGAGAAACTCCCAATCACACCATTAGCTTGCACACAGTGAAAGTAAGCCAAATCTAATACACACAGCAGATCAGATAAACGTCCCAATACAATCAAAGAAATAAGACTACAGTTGGAGATGCCAGTGAACTGTAGATGTGAAAAAATGCTTTCAACACGTGGTCAATAATATTCAACAGCAGAAAGGGTGCTGGAGAACCAAGACACACATACAATCACTGAAGGCAACAATATGTGCAGAGATAAAAGGTACTGCAGATGCTGGAGAATCCGAGATAACAAGCATGGGGCTGGATGAACACAGCAGGTCAAGCAGCATCATAGGAGCAGGAAGCTTTGCAGCCCTTTGCTATCCATGAGCTGCAGCTTACTGATAAAAGGTTGGCCACAAAGTGTTGGAATGGTTGGTTCTGCAACAGTCAAAGATACAGACAAGAGTTTCAGAAGCAAGTGAGTACATGTTTCCAATAAGATAGAAAGGCACTTGGTGAACAAGAGAATTTGGAGACAGAAGTTCAACTTATGATCAAACAGTATGGTGGAGTTATCAACAATTTGATTCACCCTAAGTTAGTGACAAAGGACAAGGAAAAAATTCAGTGGTAATGGAATAGAGTTTGTGGTTGAAGTCAAAGATCATGACTTCAACTTTTCTATTTTTAACTGGAATATACTGCAGATCATCTGCACAAAAAGAAAAGCTGAAGCATTTGCAAAAAACCTTTAAGTAAAAGCGCCAAATGCATGACCCCATCTCAGTTTCCTCTAGTGTTCCCCAGCATCAGAGGCGCATGTTCATCAAGCTCTATTCACACACACATTGGGAGATTAGATTCTGCTAAGGCTACAGGCCCTGACAACATTCCAGCAATAGCACTGAAGACCTGTGCTAAATGCTAGCAAAGTGTCAGCCAAGATGTTCCAGTGCGGCTACAACCTGCATCTACTCAAAGCGGAAAAATCACCTGGATACGTTCTGTCCATAAAACATGGTACAAATTCAACACATCCAATTATCGCCCTGTCTACTCGCGATCAGTAGCAAAGTAATGGAGGGAGATGTCGACAGTACTGTCAAGTCACACAGTCACTGACACGCAGTTTGGGGTCAGCAAGGGCCACTCAGCTTTTGATCTTAAAGCAGCCTTGGTTCAAACACGAACAAAACAGCTGAATACTAGAGTTTGGGTGCTACCTTGGTATCAAGGTAGCATCTGACCTACTCAATCAACGAGCCCTTAGCAAAACTTTGTCAATTAGAACCAGGGGAAAGCTCTCCGCTAGTTGGATTCATACTTAGCACAAAGAAAGATGACTGATTACTGGAGGCCAATCATCTCGATCCCGGGACATCACTGCAGCATTCCATCAGGGTATTTCCCTAGGCCTAACCATCTTTGCCTGCTTCATCAAGAAGTCAGAGGTGAGAATATTTGCTGATAAATGTTCAGCACCATTCATGACTTCTTAGATACATTCAAATGCAGCAAGATGTGGACAATATTTACACTCAAGCTGATGTGAAAAGTTACAATCATGCCACACCAATATCAAACAATGACCATCGCCAACGAGAGAATCGAACCTCCCCCGCCATGGCATTCAATGACATCATAATCGAGTTTCCCACTAGCAACATCCCAGGGGTTACCACTGACCAGAAACTGAACTGAATCAACGATACAAATGCACATCATCTTGTTTTGGAGCTACATTACTGTCCCTTCATCCCTGGATCACTTTCCCAAATTGCACTGTGGATGCACCTAACCACATGGACTGCAGCTATCCGAGAAAGTTTCATACCACCATCTTTTCAAGGGCAATTAGGGATGGCAATTAATGCTGGTCTAGCCAGTGAAAGAATAATTTTTTTTTAAATTCAGACGATGTCAGACAAATAATCACTGACAATTGTCAGAAAGAAATGGATGGAGAAGTGCAGCTCCGTGTTGTTAGTGCTCCTGTGATAAATTCACCTTATGTTTATTGAGGCCACCAGCAAAGAGCAGCACTTGGACGGTAGGTGACATGGACATGGATTAAGATAGCACTATCTAATGCTCTTCTATTATTTTGACACACCCAAACATGAGGGGCTAACTGAGGCATTCAAAATGGTTCCATATCCAATGTGAACCAATCTCCAAACAGTACACAAGTGAAACCCACAAGTTTCTTCTCCATGCCTTTACTAAGGTTGCCAGGAATCATAGCACAAAACCCTGCCTAGTATCATATTTTGATTACTTTATGAAGTGGAATTGGCATCATGAACATTTGTTGACTTTGCTCATGAATAAGTCTATCCCAGTCTAAGCAACATTTCCAGACACCTCGATTCATGATTCACCTGTTAAAATGGAAACAAGTGACTCAAACTTAAATTCTATCTCCAATTCCAAGGTGCTGCCATAGAGAAGACCTGGCTTCAGTTTCCTTGTTCCAAAAAAAACCTTTAAGCGCTGCATAAACATAGGAACACAAATGGGCCATTCAACCCCTGGACTGTCCTCCGCCAATTCAAATGGGTGATTGTATCTTAACTGGCTTTACCTGCTTTTCTAATCAACCTACTCAGATGTTATTACACACCTCTGGAGCAGTGTTCCCGGGTAGGTACACTACCACTGCACCACCTTGTCTCAAATGACCCTTCATGTATTTGACCAACAAAGATTGATCACAGATGCTAATTTCTTATTTAGGCTAGTATCAAACCCTTTGTGGAAGGCAGCTTCACACTTTTCCCATCCTATGTGTGAAGAAGTGCCTTCTAACTTTTCTTCTGCATGATCTGGCTCTCATCCTTAGGTCTTGTTCCTTTGGCCTATATGGCCTACAAGTGGAAAAGGTTTCTCTGTCAACCCTATCAATTGATTGCAAAACCCTAAGCATCTCTTACCCTTCCACACTGTAGGGCATACAAGCCTGGCTTACATTTTCTCCCATCATTTGGCGGCCGAGTGGCATACTAATGAATCTAAAATGCACTCCTGCAAAGGCTAATACAGCTTTCAACAGAGTGATAGCCCAAAGTGTATACAATATTCCAAACCAGGGCTTTGTACAGCTATAACAAAAACTTCCCTTTATATTGTTCCGTTCTAGATAGAAAGGTCAACATTGCATTAGCCTTTTTGATTACTTTGGTGCCTAACCAATTTCTGCAAATGTATAGGGACACTAAATTTCCCTTGGTCTTCACTTTTCCCGATTTTACATAATTTGAATATTGACATCACGTTTCTTCGATTCACAACAGGTGACCTCGAATTTACTTATGTTGCTATCCATCTGCTATTGCTCTGCCTGTTCAGTCACTGTGACTTTAAACTTCCATTTAGTTATTGCTGTCAGCAATCTTTGCCGCATCAGGCAGTGAACACTATGGTTCTGTAAGGAGTACCTTTGCCTGCCAACTCCTGTCAGGCAGCTTTCAATGAGCCTACTCCCAGAAATGGGTATAGTAGATTCACAGTTCCGCACACACGCTTCATAGGCAGTTGGAAACACATGAGCCAATACCATATAGGTGCCATTTTAATCTTATACAGACAGACGAGTGTGGCCCCCTCCACAGTACCAAACTCTGACCTCAATATATCCCACATTTTTCTTCAGCACAAACTATTACAAAAATGACCATCTACATTCAGCCTAGTGAAAAGCACCTTACTTCTGATGCAAGTAACCTCCCCCCATGTTATTCTCAGTCTATCAGTAGTTTACTGTGAGAAGCACAATTCCCCATGAACTTTCTCCATTTATTCTCTTCATATTAGTAAGCGAGTTCTTAATAGTTTTCACGGACACAGTGATCTCAAAGTAGCTCTGTTCCGTAGCAATCCACAAGGTGCCAGAGACAGAAGACCTGGTACGTGATAGAATGCTTACCTCTCTATCACTGTGCACTTTGCTCTGATGCAGCTTCCTGTATTTATGCAGACGCAACATATCGTGCAACTCCTCCTTGGTGAGCGCAAACTCCCCTTCCGTGTCATCATCATCCGTGTTGGAGTCCGAAGTCTCATTGCTCAAGAGAATGCTCTGCACAGAAAGAAGAAATAGATATCTGCACAAATCAGATTTGGTAGTCAGGTCAAAGAAGTCAGGTCAAATACGATCATCAACAGATTGGCAATAAGGTTACTTAACCAGGTGCAAACAGAATTCCAAACCTCCTGCTCAATAGAGTCCAAATCCCTTCAACAAACACACTTTCATCCATTTAAATACTAACTCTGTGTTCCTGCCATCTTGCTGGACACATGTCGCAATCTCTGAAACTATCGTGGTGAGTGAGAGAAGATCTGAGGAAATCCCTAATTCAAGCTCTGCTTCAACTAACAACTCAGGTGCTACGTTCTCCATGTAAAGTTTCTCTTGTTATCTCAAGTTTTTGTATTTCCTATATCTATTCTGGGACATGATGGCAGACTTATCAATTGCTGGAGACAGGCTGCTTTCTACATACTTTGTCCAATCCCTCTAAAAGCTTCTGTTTAATCAGAATACAAATCCCACATTCGAACAAGATCAGCCTCACCTAATCTAGTCTCTTCTTATTTGTATGTCTTCATGACAACTACCCTCTTTCAACAGCTATGCCCTCTTTCAACATTTGTGTGAAGCCGAAAGGTAGACTGCACCCACCCTATCAATCTTCATTATACCTTCATGCTATCAGACTAAATGTCTAACCTTGAAGTGAGAAGTTCAGTATTGGTGTCTTGCTCAGCTGAGCTGAAAACTGAGAGATTCAGCAGTATGACTGAAATGGGCACTGGGGGGAGTAGTGACATCAGTGGCATAGAGACAGAGTTTATGATATGGGTCAAAGTCTGTAACTTCAAACTTCCTGATAGTCAGTTACTTTAAAACGTGATGAAGTTTAGTTCTAAAAAGTGGTGCTGAGGGTGAAAAAGTCTATCTTGTTATGATAGTCTGTTCTTATCCTCACCAACCATTAATAGCCCAAAAAGCGATGTGATCGAGCAAATCTGAAGATTTAGATATGTCACCACTGCAAAGACCATAACCAAAATCCAGTTGACTAAATCAGATTAACAAACTCCCACTAGAGATAACTAGAATTCCACAAATCACCAAGCAGGAGCAATAGAAAAACAAGCTAAGAGCCAGTGCACACCAAACTCCCGCTCAGTGCACCAAATAGCCTCCAGATCATAAAGTAGTATCAAGTTATTTGTGCGCATAAACATTCAGAACATATTAGTATGAGCTTTAAATCCATGTAACCAAACAAACTACACAATGGATCAACTTTCAGTGAAATATTTCCGATCATATTGATATCCATAATCAAAAATCTTTATCATGGGCACAGGTAATTTCCAAACAGCGCCCAGTCCTGACTCAGAGGGAATCGGAGCCTCTAGCAACCTGCAGCTTCAATAGTCATGGATAATTTGACACACCACCATTTTCAGTATCTGAGCTCCAGATATAAACTAGGTTAGCACATGAACGTGGTCTTCCCCTGCAGCAAGATGGTCAGATGAAGCTACTCCGATTAAACTTGTGCCCAGATGAACAAAGGCAAAGGGGCAGATAGTCTGCAGACTGATGTCAAACATTACCCCAGTAAAAAGCAACACAAGTTTTCCAAATAGTTTGGGAAAGTATGCAAATGCCTTTAATGATCTCAACTATCGATTGAGTATTACAACAACCTCAACGGATCAAAAGTTAAAGAGAGAACACAAAAACAGGTTAATGTTCCTACTCCTGATGGGTACTCCTACTGGAAAAAAATGGAGTTGTACACATGCCAAGTGCTAGCTTGGGCTCCGTGCCCTTACATTACCCTTTGCAGTTAGTGTACCAATGCTCATATAATCTGACCTTATATGAAGAATGCCACTTGAGCAGAGGCTTCAAGGTTTCTACAGAGTGCTGAACTGTACCCAAGAATTAGCTTTGGATTAAGAAAGAAAATTTGCAAAACAGAACAAAAAAAAACACAACACCCAAGGTTAGTCAAGGTTCTAGGAACATTTCAGCTACTATTAGGGACTCTAAACAGTCAGACAGCTAAAAAAACAAACGAGAACATGGACATGTAAAGTCTTTCACATCTTCCGGATGTGCCAAGGCACTTTTCAGTGTAACTGAAGCCGAGTCATTGTTGACAAACAAACAGTATACAAACACAAAATGGCTCACAAATATACCAACAAAATTATTGGTATTTTTAAGATGGTCAAAGGGTTGATTTTTTTCTTTTTTATTCATTCACATGATGACGGCATCGCTGGCTAGGCCAACATTTATTACCCATCTCTCATTGCCCAGACAGCAGCTAAGAGTCAACCACATTTCTGTGGGCCTAGAGTCACATGTAGACCAGACCAGGTAAGGATGGCAGATTCCTTTCCTAAATAACATTAGTGAACCAGATGAGTTTTTCCCCTGACAATCGGCAAAGGATTCATGATCACCATTACACTCTCAATTCCAGATTTTTATTAAATTCAAATTCCACCATCTGCCTTGGATTGATTTGAACCCAGGTCCCAAGAACGTCAGCCAGGCCTCTGGATTAATTGGTCAGTGATAATACCACTAGGATGACCCTCCCCTGTAGCAAAAACTATGCCCCTGCTCTTCAAATAATGCCATAGGGTCTTTTACATTCACCCAAGAGTAATGTGACGTCTGTTTAATGCTCCATCTGAAAGACAGCATATCTGACAGTAGACATTTAGTCCAAACTTTGTGATCAAGCCTTTGAACCCACAACATTTTGACTCAGAAGTGACAATACAACCACTGAGCCAAGGCTGACAGTATAATCGGCTGTAAAAGTTATATTTCAGCAAGCAGTAGTGGTCTCGGGCCAGTCAGGGAGTTACAATGTTTACCCATTTTACTTTTGAACCATTAGAACATACACAGGTTTCTCTTTCACTTCTGCTCACAAAGCACATCCTGTGACATGTCAGTGATTGTGCGTTGGGACTGATCAGTAGAAACTGAACAACAAGCAACTTCGAAAGGATAACTGTAAGCAGCACACTTTAAAAGAATAGCACAGCTCTACACAGATCACTTTACTGTGCAGGAATCAAACAGGCACTGTTATGTCCTCACCTTCAACCATTTCCTGCTTTTCTTCAATTTGCTGAAATTGTATATGTTTCCCCTCTCAACTTTGAGTTCTGCAACATAAACATTGCAGGTAATTATTAGTTACCATCTACACACAAAAATCAGACAAAGAAAATTAGTTCTTGAAACGGAGCAACATGCTGAACAGAATGCTTTGTTAAAAGGGAACATTCAGAATAATACGAAGCAAAAGCACTGTTCTAAGCAAGCAGGTGGCTCTGATCTTCTCACAACACCTTGAACCAAAATATCAAAATTTGAGAAATTTATGAATCTGGGCTGAAACATTCTTAGAGTCATAGGCATAGAGGTCTACAACATGAAATTTGGCCCTTCAGCCAAACTTGCCCATGCTGCCCAATTTTCACAATTTAAATAGTGCCATTTGCCTGTGTTTGGTCCATATCCCTCCATGCCAATCCCATCCAAGTACCTGTTTAAATGCTTCTTAAAATGATAAAATTGTACTCGCTTCCACCACTACCTCTGGCAGTCTTTTCCAAACACTCACCATCCTGTGTGAGAAAAGATTGCTCCCCTGGATCCTTTTGTCTCTCTCACCACTCACCTTAAACCTATGCTCTCTAGTTTTACATTCCCCTACCATGGGGAAAAGCTGTCCGCTATCTACTTATCCATACTTCTCATGATTTTATATACCTCTCTAAGGTCAGTCCTCAGTCTCCGACACCGAGTCCCAGCCTACCTAATCTCTCCTCATAACACAAACCTACCAGTCCAGTTAGCATCCAAGAAAAATGTTTTCTAACTCTTTCAGTTTAATAATATCCTTTAAATAGTAGGGCCAACAGAACTGCACGTGGTACTCCAAATGTGGCCTCACCAACACAGTGTACGAGACGTCCCATCTCCTATACTCATTGCACTGACCAATGAAAGCTAGCATACCAAAAGCCTTCTTTGCCCACCGGTCTACCTGTGACTCTATTTTCAAGGAGCTATGGACCTATACCCATTAATCTTGGTTCTATAACACTCCCCAGGGCCCTTTCGTTGACTGTGCAAGTCCTACGCTGGTTCACTTTACCAAAATGCAAGACCTTGCATTTATCTAGATTAAACTCCATTCCTCAACCCAGTGGCCCAGTTGGTCAAGATCTTATTGCATTCCCAAATGATTTTCTTCAGTGCCCACTATACCACCAATCGTGGTGTCACCCGCAAACATTCTACCGATACCTCCTAAATTTTCATTCAAATCATTTTATGTAAATGACAAATAACAGTGGACCCAGCACTGATCCCTCTGGCATACTGTTGGCCACAAGCCTCCAGTATGAAAAACAACCCTCTATCATCACCCCCAGTCTTGTACTATCAAGCCAATTTTACATCCCTATTGGCTAGCTCCTTCAGATCCTGTGAGATTTAACCTTACCCAACTATCTACTGTGAGGTACCTTATCAAAGGCCTTGCTAGAGTCCACGTAGACAATGTCTACCACGCTGCCCTCATCTACTTTCTTAGTCACCCTTTCAAAAAACTCAATCAAATTCATAAGACATGGATTTCCCACACTCAAAGCCACAATGACTCTCCCAAATGAGTCCTTGCCACTCCAAAGACCTGTAGATCCTGCATCTCAGAATCCCCTCACAACTTACCCACCATGGACAGTAGGCTTACTAGTCTGTAGTAACCAGGCATTTCCCTGTAGACTCGCTCATAATGGCACAACATGAGCTACCCTCCAATCTGTGGGCACTTCACGCATTGCTGTCAACGATATCTCCGCTAGGAGCCCCGCAATTTCTTCACCAACTTCCCAGAGCATCCTGAGATACACTTCATCAGGTCCTGGGGATTTATCTACCTTAATGAGTTTTAAGGCTTCCAGCACCACCTCTTCTGTAACGTGGACACTCCCCAAGTTCCCTTTCTCAAAGCCAAGTAGTGATGAGAAATGTTCATTTAGAATCTCATCCATCTCATGCGGTTCTGGACTTATATGACCCTGTTTGCTCTGTAGTTACTCTTTTGCCCTTCAGGTACTTTTATAATCTCTTGGATTCTCATTTAACTTATCTGCCAATGCCATCTGGTGTCCCCTTTTAACCGTCCTGATTTCTCTCATGTATACTCCAACACCACCGATACGCCAAGGAATTCACTCAATCCCAGCTGCCTATACACATAATATGCCTCATTTCTTTCCCCCCCAAGACCAGGGTTCCCAACTCCTGTCAGCCTTACCCTTCACTCTAATAGGAACATGCTGGCCCTGAACCCTCATTAACTCACTTTTGAAAGTCACCCATGTCCCTTTGCCTGCAAACAGGCTCCCCCAGTCAACTTATCAAAGTTCCTGTCTAAGGCTTTGCCCCAATTTAGAACTTTAACTTGTGGACCAGATCTATCCTTTTCCACAGATATCTTAAAACTAACAGAATTATTGTCACTAGTACCAAAGTGCTCCCCTACTAACATTTCTGTCACTTGCCCTGCCTTATTTCCCAAGAGGTGAGGTTTTTCCCCTTTTCTAGTACGCCCATCTATCTACTGCATGAGAAATTCTTCCTGAACACACTTAAATTTCTCTCCAAGAAAGCTCTTAACACTATGGCAGTCCCAGTCAATGTTAGGAAAGTTAAAATCCCCTAACATAACTCTATTACTCTTACAGCTATCTGAGATCTCCTCCTATCCTCGCTCCTCAATCCTATTTTTTTTTGGGGGGGCGGGCGGCCTATAGTGCAATACTATCAAAGTAATCTCCTCCTTTTGACATCTCAGTTCTACCCACATTGACTCAGTGAATGAACCCTCAAGATCACCTTCTCTCAGTACTGCGGTGATGTTCTCCCTGATCAAAACGCTACTCCCTCTCCTCTCTTGCCTCCCCTTCTGTCCTTCCCATAGCATCTGCACTCCAGAACATTGACATGTTTCCATGACTTTTATACTATCCCAGTCCCACGTACCCGTTCATGCCCAACTTCATTTGCCTTACCTGTCAGGCCTCCTGCATTGAAAAAAAAAATGCAGTTTAACCCAGACATCCCTTGCTTCGTGCCATGCTCTTGCCTGCCCTGACTAGTACTGGGATTACCAATTATTCTAATTTAACAGTGGTATCTCCCTTGCTGGTATACGCTTTTTGAATCTAGAGAACATTAGCTCCAGGTTTGTTGTCGGCCAACGTGAACCCAAATTGACTGTCTTTGGCTATGGAGAATGATCAGCATGGCAGCAGGAGACACTATTCACTGAAAGTTCTGTTCTGTGATTTTTTTAATTAACTGATCAAGCTGTATCTACTCCGACAGTAGGTGGTTTAGATCTTTATCATCTGGGAGCTCCTGATTTAATCCCAGATCTCTGCTTATTTAACTGACTCCTGCCTATAATTTGTGATAACCTTCAACATACTATCAGCGTTCAATTCACTTATTTGTCGATTAAAACCCATTAAGCTGGCAATAAAACTTCCCACTTGTATCCCCTCCTTCAATTCCAAACCTTCCAATCAATAACATTCTCGGGTCACTTTTCCGATATAGAACAAATGATTTCATTAGTTGAAATGAGTGGCACTGAACAATCTTGCTCATTAATGTGAAACAGAATAGACTATGTCCTCTACCAAGCTCATTGGTCAATGTGAACACCAAAACAAACTTAACGGATTGGAAATACAAGCACCATGTTGATTTATGCAGTACCAGCTTACCCTAAAGACTATCAAAAGTTACCAAAAAATGCAAAATTAAAATTTAATGCCATGGAAAATAGCTTTCGGCATATACCAAACCCAACAAGGGACTGAGTTTGAGTGTGGCGCCGTTCCCAGAACGGATACGTAATACCTCGTTACAGAGTTCTGTCTCATCTTCCGAGCAAATTCAAGCTGAAAAGAACCTCCACTGCCTCTAGATTCCTACCTGGATGAAAGGCACCATTGAGCGAGGGTGGAGCTGTCAGAGTTCTGCTATGTCCAACTTCTGGTCGCTCTCCCAGTTCCTCATCAGCAGGCTCCTTCTTAATGCGGTTCAGAAGATTCCCAGAACCTGTTTTAGATAGTGAGGAAGTGTCCTCAAGCCCATCATCGCTTTCGTCACTACAACAGTAACAGAAGCAAAAATAAGCGTGTTTGCAGAGTTAGAAACAAACACAAGGATACGTGGTAATACAGTGCAGACATTGCCAGTATGCTGTGAAGGATAAAGATGGTTCATTTATGCTGTTATCCAAAAAAGCCATAGAAAATAAAGGATCGAAGATCCTGTTCACACAAACAATGAGATATTCCTTGAACCTCCATAATTCCAGTGCACTTTGTTCAAACGCTGCACAAAGTGTAGTACAAACGACTTCCGTACACAGGCTTACATCAAATAAGACTACTTCAAGTAAAACCAGGGCGGTCCATATCTTTACCACCTGCCGCTGTAAAACAGCTGCTTCCCTCTTACGCTCTACTTCATGAGTTCAAAATCTATGACCACTTCTGCCTAGGAGGACAAGGGTAGCAGAAACTTGGGACTATCACTAAGGTTCCCTTCAAAACACTCACCCATCCTGACTAGACTATATCTTAACATTCCTTCAGTGTCACTGGTTCATATTTCTGCAAGTCCTGCCTTCACAGCATTGTGGGTTGACCTAAACAAAATACACTGCAGCTGTTCATGAAGGCAGTTCACCACCACCTTCAACAGAAACCAGGGATGGTCAATAAATGCAGGACCAGCTCGTCATCCCATCCCACATCCCACCTCCCACAAAATGAATAAAAACGATAAAACTTTTCAATCCCCATTAACTTAGGGGATAAAAAGCAGCCCAACTTCACTGTCTCCTTACCTGGAAATAGGCTTGTTGAAGACACTTGCTGCCTGACGTAAGAAAGGGTCAAGTCTAAGAGCACGTTCCAGGTATTGGAGATGGAGAGGCTTTGCCAGCTCTGCACCGCTGCCATTCTCACTCTGAAGTAAATCTGCTGCCATAGAAAGTTCCTCTCGTGCAGGAGAAACTGGGCCTTCTGAAGGTACTACAAAAATTAGATAAACATAAGTCAGCCACATTACCAAGTAGATTCTTACAAACCTTTCGGTGACCTCAATTTTTGAGTCTGAATGATCGAGATACCAATATTTCAAACCTGGGCATTAAAATGTGCACAATTCTCAAAACTCTCCTTGAATTCATTACTCTAGCTGGTCTGGCAATAATGCACGTCCTGCATTCTGTGCGACTTTAAGCAAGTCAAGTCGATTATAGTTGCACTATAATCCATTAAGCAACAAACACTATCTCGTGATACCCAAGAAGATACTAAATAGGTGTAGGCTTTTCAGCCCTTCAGTCTTGCTTTCCCACTCAAGATTTTATGCTTTAACTCCACCTTCCTTTATCCTTTTTTAAAACCTAATTATCCTTTATTACCTAACAAGTCCATTAACTGTCTCAAACAGGCTCAGCTACTGAGCATACACAGCTCTCCGCAGTTGAAAATTCCAAAGATTCCCACTTTTCGAGAATGAAAAAAAAAAATCCTACCTCAGTTCTGACAAGTTTTTTCCCTGACTCCAATACTATGACCCAATTCCTAGATTCCTTAATTAAAATAACATCTCAGGGTCTACCATGCTAAACTCCTTCAGAATTTTCTTTTAATTACGTCATCTCTCCTTCTTCTAAAACACCATGTTATGCAAACTCTTTCCACAGGACAGTCCTCTCATTCCAGGAAGCAGTCTAGTAAACTTTCATTGCATTCCCTCCAGGGCAATGTACCCTCATCCTTTTTTTTAAATTCATCCACTGGATGTAGGTGTCACTTTGCCAAGCCTGCATTTATTGCAGATCTGGAGTCACATGTCAGCCAGACCACATAGGTTACCTTCCCTAAAGGACTTCAGTGAATCAAATGAGTTTCCCCCTCCCCCCCCAACAATCAACACAGTGGTTTCATGGTCATCATTAGACTCTTAAATCCAAATTGTGTTGAATTCAAATCCCACCATTTTGCCGTGGATTCCAACCTGGGCCCCCAGAACATCACCTATGTCAGTGGATCAATAATACCACAAGGCCATTGATTTAACATGAGGGAACTAGATCTGTGCACAATTATATTTTCTGTTCTTTAAGTCTGATTTACATCTGTGAAGGTTGGGGTAAGGTGAAGAACTGGTGTTTGAAGGTCTATCATTTTTCTGGGAGCAATGTAAAGTGATTAATTGTGGGCATTAAAATATTGAGTGCTAATGGAGCTACATATTAAAAGTCGTCAGGTGGCAATGGTAATTTCTGATATCGTGCAGGCACTAGCAAATGTATTAAACATAATCAAAGCATTTGGCTAACAGTAAATCAATACAAACACTAAATATGTAAAGTAGAAATTGTAAGTAGGATCAAAATGCATGATAGCAAACTTCAAGATAACATTAGACTCCTCAGCTGAATTAATTCCACTTACCACCTGAAATTGCTTCGTGCAACATATAAAAGCTTGCAATTCAGTGTACTGAATGATACAAAGGCGCTTCCTGTTGCCACAAATTAACCAAGCATCATTTCCAGTCTTATTTCAACTTCAAGCCATTCAGACTCAAGCCATATTTGAAACATCCATGCTGTTTTTGTCTCTCCATAGATACTGCCATACCTGCTGTGTTTCTCCCTTGTGGTGTAGCTGTACAGGCTCTACCTCTGAGGCAGAAGCCTGGGTTCAAGTCCCATCTGCTCCAGAGGTGTGTAACAACATCTCTAAGCAAGTTGATCAAAAATATCTCCAACACCTTGTTTGTTTTTTTTTCCAGTCTCCACAATATCATATGAAATAAGAACAGGAGTAAGGTCATTCAGCCCTTCAGGCCTGCTTCACCATTCAATGGGATCATGGCTGATGTGAAATTCCTCACATCCATTGTTCTGCCCTTTCCTCATAAACCTTGATTCCTATCGTAATCTTAAATATATACAAGGATTCTGCCCTGCAGCTCTCTGGGGCAAGGAGTTCCAAAGACTATCAACCCTCTGAAGAAATTCCTTCTCTTCTCAATCTTAAATTGGCACCCCTTTACTTTGAGACCATATCATCTGGTCCTACACTCTCCCAAGAGGGGAAACATCCTCTCAGCATTTACCTTTCAATCCAGAGATCATCTCTCATCCTTCTAAATTCCAGTATGTATTGTCTCAACCTACATTGCTTTTGCTCATAAGACAATCCCTCCTCACCAAAGATCATCCTAGTGAACCTTCTCTGAAATGCATCCAATGAAATGATATCTTTTTTTAAATGAGGGGACCAAAACTGCTCACAATACTCCAGACATGGTCTCACCAGCACCTTGTACAGTTTCAGTAAGACTTTCTTATTCTAATACTCCAAACACCTCGAAGTAAGGGCTAACATTCCATTAGTTTTAGTGATTACCTGCTGCACCTCTCTGCCAGCTTTGTGTTTTATGCACAAGTACTCCTTTGTGTTGCAGCTTTTCCCACATTATACTCTTTTCGCTAACTTTTTGCCCACTTACTTAACCTATCGATATCTCTTTCTAGATTATGTGCATCCCTTTCACAACCTGCCTTTTCACTTATTTTTATATGTTGTCTGAAAATCTAACTACAGTACATTCACCACAATATATACTCATGACTTGGGAGGTAAACAGTTGTGGTCCTAGCACAGATTCCTGTGGAACCCCACTAGTCACAGGTTGCCAACTTGAAAAAGGGCACCTTATCCCCACTCACTTTTCTGCCCATTAACCAGTTCTCTATCCATGTCAATATACTACTTCCAGTAGCATGGGCTCATATCTTATGACAATCTTTTATTGAAGGACCTTGTCAATCACCTTCTGGAAGTCCAAATACAACACATCTACTAGCTCCCTTCTGTCCACTCTGGCTGAGACTTCTTCAAAAACTCTAGTCAGACACGATTTCTCTTCCATGAAGCCATGTTGTCTCTGCTTGACTGAATTATGATTTTTCCAAATATTCTGCTCTTAGTTCCTTAATAATTGGTTCCAATATTTTTCCAACAATAGATACCAGGCTAATTGGCCTAGAATTACCCAATTTTTGCCTCCCTCCCTATTTTGAATAGGGGCACCACATCAGCAGTTTTCCAATCCTTTGATATTTCTCTAGAATCCAACCAATTTTGGAAAATTACAATCAATACATCCACTCTCTCTATTGGTACTATTTTTAAGGACCCCAGGATACAAGCCATCAGGGCAGAGAACATATCTGCCTTTAGCCCCCCCTAGGTTGTCTAATATTACTTCAGTGATGGTGACAGTACTTAATTCCCACCACCATCACCCATACCCACTCCCGTATTCTTTAGTATTAATGGAACATTCAAAGAATCATCTACCATAAAGATTGACGCAAAACATTTACAAAATATTAAAGTGCATGGCATTTACGTATTTAATTCCTTGTATTTACAAATGATTTCACCCCGATTTGTCAATTCGAAAGGTATTGATACCGCATAATGCTGAGATTAACTTTATTGTTTTAACAAGTCAACATTTCTCCAGCATTTTCAACGAGGCTCGACATATTTAACCTCACATTTAAACATTTTCTAGTGTCAAATTTATTCACTTATCACTATGCTGCTCTGACTGCTGATAAACTAGGGTGACAGCGGTGCTGTACTGCCAGAGGTGCTATTTTTCCAAATAAGATGTGAAGCCATGGCCCCAAGTGCCCTCACAGAAGGGCTCCCTACCTATAAAGCCAGGAGGCCTAGTACAAGTTCCACATGCTCCAGAGGTGTGTAATAACATCTCTGAACAGGTTGATTAGGAAATACCTAGAAGAGACCACACAGCATTCTGCACAGTCATGTCACAGCCAACATTTATTGATCAACATACATCACAACATTATATGGTCACGAATTGCATTACTACACATGGGATCTTGCTGTGTGGCAAATGGCTGTGATGTATTCTATGTTGGCGACACCACTTCAAAAGTACAGCTCATCAAAAATGTTAGGTAAATGCATGCTTTTCCTGGTCTTACTTTACACAATTCAACAAAGTCAGCCAGCCTATTTTTTTAAAACAACTTCAGTTTTAAAGAAATTACTAAAGCAACAGTGGATATTGTTACATACCAGGTATTACCATTTTGCCAAACGTTATTACAGTATACTCATTGCTGTCACCGTTTCAAATGCTGTTACTGCAGCATTTGCCGAGGCAAAGTCAAGGCTTGGGCTGAGAGCAACATTCAAACTGCAGAAGTGCCAGTCAAAGACTGCCCCTCGCAAGAGAAAGGCCAGCGATCATCCTATGACAGTAAAAAGAATGACATAATGGCATGCCCACTAACACCATCCTGGGCGTTAGGACAACCGGAAACTGAACTAGACCAGCCAGATCAACCCTGTGATGACATTGTGACAGAATTCCTTTGACCTCAATTACTGCATCTTCTGACACTCCAATCCAGCACCTGCAATGCACAGGCAAGAATGCAATGGAATACTCTCCGCTTGTCTCGGTGCACGCAGCTCCAACATTCAAGAAGCTCAACACCACCCAGAACAAAGCAGCTTGTTTGATTGTTAAAAGACACGTACTTCCTTCTCCACTTACATACATTGGCAGCAATTTCAAAACTGGAAACTTGAGTTGCATGGCATGGAGGAGCAAGGCTAGGAGGCGCATGCCTCCAATAATTATCCCTCAACCAACCTCACTTAAACATAATCTGGTCCCTGGCAGGATCCCCCAAACCTTAAGTTTCTTATACAAGTATTGCATCTTGTAGCAACACTAACTCTTGTTGTATTCCAAGTATTTCATTCATGTTGATACGGCATCATGCGCAATTAGTTCACTGCCACTTATGACTGTGCCTGTGTCTAATGATATTGTACCATAACCAAAACTGGTGTGGTGTCCCAAGTAATTCTTGTGCTTAGGACTAAAACAGTACGAGAACATCATTCAATATTTGCTACTACAGTATTACCTGATATAGAAAGATTCCAAATGTGTACATTACCACGGCATGTATGATTGTACCAAATGCTGTTGCACCTGATCAGCTAACTCATTTGTGCCTATTTTGTGATTTCAGTTTCTGCTTGAGAGAGTGCAGCAGTATTTAAAAAGAGATCCACGAGTAGTTGATATGAATAAAGTTTCACTTGTTGCAACTTTTGAGTCTGACCACCTGTGTTAGTTGCCACATTTTCTTGAGGTGCAGCCATCATAATTGGACAGTCAGTTCACGAACCCAATTTTGACTGGACAAGCTCTGAAGGAGATTAATACATCAATCAATTAGCTTCACTTGCGCGTGTAGTTTTAAACTACACTCACGGCCAACACAGTAGCTCAATGGTTAGCACTGCTGCCTCACAGTGTCGGGGTCCCAGGTTCGATTCCAGCCTCAGGTAACTGTCTGTGTGGAGTCCAAACATTCCCCCAGTGTCTTGCGTGTGTTTCCTCTGGTTTCCTCCAACAGTCCATAGATGTATTGGGAAATGCAGGGTTACAAGGATGGGTTGGGGTGGGATGCTCTTTCAGGGTTTGTGTGCACTTATTGGGCCAAATGAATCGCTTCCATACTGTAGAGAGAGTCCATGACTTTAAATAAAAACTTAAACTATACTCACGAGGCCTCTTGTGGCACAGTGGTAATGTATGGGTTCAAATCCCATCTGCTCCAGAGATGGGAGCAGATTAGTTAGAAAATATCTAAACTACGCAGCTTAGGACCAGAAGGAGCAAGTTTATCTTCACAATAAAACATTCCAACAATTAGGAGGAAACGGCTGGCTCAAGAATGGACCTCATTTATATTAGTGCAAGAAAGGCTAAATATTACTCCAGGCCTTTCACTGATCTTTTGAGTACGTTTGTTCTTTATCTTACTGACATTTACATGGTCCTTCTTGGACAGCAACTGACTGTGGTGTAGTCACTTGCATTTCAGACAAACTCATTACAGCCATACAAATCTCACACAAACTCCATCTGCAAATAAAACTGCAAAATAGATGTTGCTCTTTCAAGCCTGTAATTACAGTGGAACACTGGGAAGTCACAAGGTGTTACCCTAGGATTTATTTGAGATGAGAAGGGTTAGATGAGCATTGGTAGTAAAGAACTTCAGCATTGCTAAAAGTAGATACACTGTATCAAAGTTTTACGTGTGAAACTCATCAGGAAAATATTCATGTATGTACATAAAAGAAAACAGCATTACGCTATAAAACAGGAGTGTGTCGATTGGTAGAGGCAGTCATAGATGGTCACTGCCAGTAAACTTGAAGTTTGAAGTTTGAACAAAGCTTGAATCAGGCAGGCTGACTGATTTCTCAGGACTATGCCATTACCAATGGTCCAGCAAATGGCAGTTATCTATTTTCTAAGTTGAAACAGGTGCAGTGTGTGCACATATTAATCCTGTTTGGAGAGTACACTGCCCTGTGCCTTAATGTGTGTCTTTTCCTGTGCATGCAAGTGCACCACACACAAGACTGAGAACCTTAAAATGATTGTCACTGCAATTCTTTGCATGGTTAGGATTATTGAGCAAATGTTACTCAATCACAAAATGACATGCAATGTTGGGTATTGTATTGAGAACTGCAAGCACAGACAGGTAAGGTCACTAGTTTACATGTTGCATTAGGTAAAGACACATGCCATTTGATATGATCCACCAGTCTTTGACATGAACAGCGGCACCAAAAGACATTTCTCACATTGCTCATTTGTGTAATGGGCAGAACATGGTCTTGGCTTGAAAGCAGCATCAACAGGAGGCCTGTTCATCAGTTTCAGCAGTCCTGAAAAGTGTCCAGTCTATCTCAGATTCCCCTGAAAGGAAAAGGTAGCTCATAAGCTATCTTGGAAATTTGATTAACAGGTTAAGTTCCACACTTTCACTATTCATGAAGAACACAAGTGGTACTCATCACTAACAAGGTTGTTACCATGTTGTGCATTGTCTCGGCAGTTTGTTACAGCTGTCAATATAGGAGCAATGTTTTCAGAGGAATGTGTTAAATGTTGATTCACTTGAGTTTATCAGCAAGATGGCAGCTGTCAATAAGAAACACTGATTGTTTTAAGCTTTTGAAGTTATAGACCATCAACCAGATAAGGAAGCCACAAGGAAGAGCTGCATATTAAAGTAAGTTAGTACAGTTTGGTGAAGGCACCGCAACTGGTCTGGTTTAGTGCTCAATTTCTATTACCCACACAGGTCGACCTTCTCATTTATATTTCTTCTTACCAAAAATTCATCTGGAAAGCATCCTCAAACCAGAGTTCAATAGCTTATACTCCAGGTATCGTCTAAAGATGTGCCATTACTGCTTTGATTTTATCATGAAGTGTATAATACAAAGTTTCTGAGCAGACTCACCAAACCGTAATAAAATTTGTACCATCTCAAGTACCTCCTTTCACAGCTCTGAATAGCACTGTCCTTTGAACTACTGCTATTACAGTATCCCCCATGAGGGAATAATCAGATCCCAGAATACAGAGCAGCCCCACATACTTCCTCAGCAGGGAGAATAAATTAGACATTAGGCTTGTATAATTTTCAAACTTTATTTATAAACTCAGCAGAATTGCACAAGGTTCTTAATCCTGATTAAGTTCAGCACTGGTGCAAAGTGTATCGTGCACAGCCACAATGTCTTGAACAATTCAACAGACTAATATCTGTTTAACCAGACCCATACATATAAAGGAGGGAAAGCAGTAGTGTAGTGGTAATGACACTGGAAGGGTAATTCAGAACCAGGCTAAATGCTCTGGGGGACATGGGTTGGAGTCCCACCGTGGCAGATGGTGTAATTTGAATGGAGGAATAAAACTTAGGAGTTAAACAAAGCTAGCTTAATAGCAATATTTGCAAAAATTCATCAGGTTTACGAATGCTTTTTGGGAAAGTATTTGCTGACCTTAAACAGTCAGGCCTCAACTTAAACCATGTGGTTGTCTCTTAACCACCGTCATGGCCATTAGGGATGGACAATAAATGCTGGCCTGGCCAGTGACATCCACATCCCATTAATAAATACTGAAATAGTCACATGGTTGAGGTAGTACAAGACCAGAGTCTTCTGCCCAACCATACTCCAGCAGGTCAGTGCTTTCAAAGTGGCAGAAGAAGTGGAAAGTGGAATGCTGCCTTGCAAGAGCTCCCACTTACAACTCAAGGTTTTCAGTCTGGCTCATGATACCATACATTCATAAACCTAGATATCCTTTTGCAGAATTCATGAACCAAACATCAGAGAGTGCTGACACATGAACCACACTTTGCGAAAAAGGATCATAGGGAAACAGTTTTTAAAATTTACTGACTATTTATTTAAATAATATTTCAACGTATAACCAATGGATCAGGAAAACAACTCCCATAAATTGCAGTTCTCAAGCTCTGTTCCGAAAAGCTGCACACAAGAACACCAGTCTGCAGACGAGTAAATGTAAGATTCAAACGGAATCAGAACCTTCATCCTTCAGAGTGAAGGAAGCACATTTATCACTGACAACATGACACTTGCACTACAACTGGGCGACAATTTACAGAATATTTTGCCACACTAATAGCCCGTATTGCATCCAAGATTTTCACACCATTGATTGGACATAACTGCAGTTGTTTTCACAGGGGTCTATCAACGGCAGTTTGCAACCAGCCCCAAAAGCTGCACAGGATAACACCTCAATTTGCTAAGAACTTTCCTCCTTGCAGTGAAACCCAAGGTGATTTCTTTTGGCACCTGCAACAACAGGACATCAATTGTTTCACGGTCAATCACAGCCATCCAAGTTGACAGCATTTTGAAATAATTTTCAGAAAAAAAAGAGGAGATTGATCAGAGCTTTAAAACAAAATTTCAATACTGGAACAAAATAAATAGAGCATGACAGCTAGGGCATAGAAAAAGCTGAATCAGTCATTCTCGAAGCAAAATTTAAGAGCTACTTAGAGTACAGAACAAACTGATCAAAAGTAGGCAATGGGGAAAAACAAGTAAAAAAACGTAGAAGTGGAGTCACAGTTAGATAGGATAGTGAAGGCGGTGTTTGGTCTGTTTGCCTTTGTTGGTCAGTGCATTCAGTACAGGGGTTGGAAGGTCATGTTGCAGCTGTACAGAAAATTAGTTAGGCCACTTTTGGAATACAGCATGCAATTCTGGTCTCCCTCCAAAAGGAAAGATATTGTGAAACTTGAAAGGGTTCAGAAAAGATTTACAAAGGACGTTGCCAGGATTGGAGGGTCTGGAGCTATAGGGAGAGACTAAATAAGCTTAAGCAATTTTCCCTGGAGTGTCGGATGCTGAGGGGTGACCTTATAGGAGGTTTAGAAATCATGAGGGGCATAGATTGGAAAATTAGGCAAGGCCTTTTCCCCAGGGTGGGAAAAGTCCAAATCTAGAAGGCATAGGTTTAAGGTGAGAGGGGAAAGATTGAAAGGGAACTAAAGGGGCAACTTTTTCACGCAGAGGGTGGCGTGTGTATGGAATGAGCTGCCAGAGGAAGTGGTGGACGCTGGTACAATTACAGTATTTAAAAGGCACCCAGATGGGTATATGAACAGGAAGGGTTCAGACGGATGAGCCAAATGAGACCAGATTTATTTAGGCTATCTGGTCAGCATGAACAGGTTGGACCGTAGGGTCCATTTCCGTGCTGTACAGTTCTATGATTCTACGAACAGCTCTAAAGCTACAGATAGTGCAGAAGCTATTCTTGGAAGGGGAGTGCCAAGTTACAGAAGGAAAGACCAGAAGTCTGAATCAAGAAATAGCATTTGAGATCATTTTTAAAAAAGAACACAGAGGTTGTTCAGCGAAGAATGACACCTCACAAAAGGTGTTCCAAAATATAATGTATAACAAAATAATGGTTATGTGGCTAGGCCAAGTAACCTAGAAAGCAATTTCAAGTTGCATGTTAAACATAATAAAAGCAGCTGATCAAAGCCAATGACCTTGAAAGTCAGTCGTTTGTGAGATTTAGGTTTTGGGAAAGGATTTTGCCAGTATGATCTAACTGTGACTCAATGCACAAGACTCAAACTTGCAAAAATAATTGCTACATAACAACACAATTGTGGGAAATAAATCGAGTCTTGCTAACATTACAAGAACAATGAAAGAAAAAGGTCAACGTTGTATCAGAAAATTAATACTGATATTGAAACGGTGTTGGTTGAGAGAGGAGCATTAGGAGAACTCTCTACTTTTGTTCAAGCAGTGGCATGGGATTAGTAACATTCACCTGGGTAGACAGCATTCAGTTTATACTTCTACCAATAGTGAGTATTTTTAAAAAGCAAATCCCCAGTAATGCGGACAAGTGACAGTTTAGATCATGCACCGAAGTGTGGGACTTGAACCTTGTACTGACAACCTTTGGACTTCGAGGCTGCACTGCTAACAAATGAACAACATTGCAAACATTTTCTGATTCTTCCACAAACTACTTTTATTTGCCAAGTTACATATTTCTATACTGATTCAACTGTTTAACATATCGACTTTATAGTTCAAACAAATCGTGGTTGAGACAGTTTGTACTCATGTGGCTGACATTAAACAGTTGGGCTCACTGCTCCTGGGCTGAGCAGGGAGGGCGGGTAGAGAGGGGAAACCTCCAAGCTTCCTCCTACTAATGTTTCTCAGTAACTACAACTACAATGTAGTTTCAGGTATTTAGCATCAAAACTCCTATCACTGATTAAGATCATGTATAAAGAATGATTGAAGCACTGGCAGGACACTAGGAACTGATAATTTCCAATCATACCAATGGGAAAAATTTGGGGAAAATTAATTGATCGCAATCAGTTGGAAGACAATATTACTAACATTATGGGAAATGGTACAGCATAAGCATAAAAAATTGTTAGCAGACATACAGCTAAGAGCAGGAGAATTCAGGCACTTTGGATCCCAAGCCAGATGGTGAAATATGAAACTAGATACAATTAATGTTCTTGATGGTTCTTGATATACAGAATGCAACAATAATGTCTGACTCCAACTCCTCTTTACAAATATCCAAAATATTGTTAATCAACCTCTTCAAATATGCAATGATATCCTTCTGGAGCAGGCAGGACTTGAACTCTGATTTCCTCGCTCAGAAGATAGGGCTCACAAGACCCCCACGTGCTCCAAGACATTTTCTAATTAACCTGTTTGGAGGCATTATGTCTCTAGGTGGGACTTGAACATGGGATGCTTGGTCTAGAGGTAAGGACGCTACCACCAGAGCCTGATATCTACCACGTATCACACCTTGATATGTTTGAATCAAGGTGTTCGAAAAGATGATATTGCACACCTCTAGAGCAGGAGGGACTTGACACAGAGGTAGAGACACTACCACTGAAGCACAAGACCCCACTAAATACACTAAGCATGGAAGTATCGACTGTAATTCTGGTACGGGATCTGAACCTGCAATCTTTGAATTCAAAGAAAATGCTGCCATAAAGCTCAAACTGCCACTTTCCAGGCAGTCTCAATGCTCCAAGATATCTTCCTCATAATCCTGTCCATGTGTTATGGCACATCTCTGGAGTAAGTGGCACTTGAACTTGGACCTGGCTCTGTCTGGCTCAGAGGCAAGAACACTGTACAAAATACCCTTAAAAACACATTACTCATTGTTTAGAAAATATCTAGTCAGCAATCTATTCAGAGATATTATGATATACCTCCTCATCTACAGGTAAAGTACACTGTACAAGAACTCTTAAAAGTAAAGTAACATAATCCCAGATGACGGCACTCTCATGAGAGAAACATGACTGGCAGTGGTTTAACCTGAAGATCATAATGGCAGGAGTTTCTGAAGCTAATTCAGGAGGCAGAGCAGAAGTTCATCCCAAGGAAGAATAAACATGTATAGGGCAGGATGAGGAAACCATGGCTGACAAGGGAAGTCAGGGACAGCTTAAATGCAAAAGAAAAAGCATACAATGAGGTGAAAATTAGTGGGAAACCAGAGGATTTGGGAGTCTTGAAAAATTAGAGGATAACTGAACAAGCACAAAAGGGGAAAGAAGAATGAGGGTAGGCTACCTAGTAATATAAACAAGTAAAAGTAGAGGTGGGGGGGTAAAAAGAGTGGACGCCGAATGTCTAGAAAATGAGTCTGGAGAAGTAATGAGGAACAAAGAAATGGCAGAGGAACAGAACAGTTACTTTGCATCAGTCTTTGCAGTGGAAGATACCAGCAGCATACCAGAACTTCAAGTGTGCATCAGGGGCAGAGGTGAGTGCCGTGGCCATCACCACAGAGAAGGTGCTGGGAAAGTTCAAAGGTCTGAAGGTGGATAAATCACCCAGATCAGATGGACTACAGCCCAGAATTCTGAAGGAGATAACTGAGCAGAGTGCAGAGTTGTTGGATTGTGATCTTTCCAGAAACAATGGAGTCAGGGAGGGTCCCAGAGTTCTGAAAAATGGCTAATGTAACATACCCGTGAAAGGAGGGAGGCAGAAGACAGGCAATTATAGGCCAGTTAGCCTGACCATGGTCATTGGTAAGATTTTAGAGTTCATAACTAACAGTGAGATTGCAGCATATTTGGAAGTGCATGCTAGAATAATGCTGAGTCACACGGCTTCATCAAAGATAAGTTGTGTCTGATATATCTGATAAAAATTCTTGGCAAGGTAATGAGCAGGTTAGAAAAAGGAGTGCCAGTAGGCATGTCCTATATGGGTTTCCAAAAG
This sequence comes from Ginglymostoma cirratum, assembly GCA_024137785.1. Classification (NCBI taxonomy): domain Eukaryota; kingdom Metazoa; phylum Chordata; class Chondrichthyes; order Orectolobiformes; family Ginglymostomatidae; genus Ginglymostoma; species Ginglymostoma cirratum. Next base: position 4,495,469 of record JAHRHZ010000133.1, read on the forward strand.
GCTGCTGAGGGGGGAGAAGAACCCATGGTGTTAGGGGCAACATATGGGCATGCATCGAGGATTGGCTGACCAGCAGAAGGCAGAGTGGGGATAAGCGGGTCTTTTTCAGAATGTCACGTAGGGGTCCGTTTTGTAACCACAATGACGCACATTATAGATCAACAATCTAGCCGAAGGAACTAAGGGTATTGATGCTAGGTTTGCAGATGACACAAATGATTTTGGGGGGCAGAGGTGCAGGTAATGTTAAGGAAACAAGGCGGCTCCAGGAGGGCTTGGACAGGCTAGTAGAGTGGGAGAAGTAGTGGCAGATGGAGTACATATGGCAAAGCAAGATTATGGACTTTGGTAGGAAGAGAAGAGGAACTGACTATTTTCAAAAAGGGGAAAGTTTTCAGAAATCTGAAGAACAACGGAACTTAGGAGTCCTATTTCAGGATTCTTCTAAGGCTAATATGCAGATTCAGCCGGCAGTTCAGAAGGCAAATGCAATGTTTGTATTCCAGTCCTCTTGAAATGAATGCAAGAGCAGAGACGTACTGCTGGGCTTTACTGAATCATAGAGATGTACAGCACAGAAACAAACCCTTCAGTCCAACTCATCCATGCTGACCCAATAGTCTAAATTAATCCAGTCCCATTTACCAGCATTTGGCGCATATCCCTCTAAACCCTTCCTGCTCATATACCCATCCAGGTGCCTTTTAAATGCTGTAATTGTACCAGTTTCCACCATTTCCTCTGGCAGCTCATTCCATACACACGTCACTCTCTGCATAAAAAAAAACTTGCCCCTTAGGTCCCCTTTCAATCTTTCCCTTCTCACCTTAAACCTATGCCTTCTAGATTTGGACTTTTCCCCACTCTGGGGAAAAGACCTTGACTATTTATCCAATCTATGCCCCTCATGATTTTACAAAACCTCTGTAAGGTCACCCCTCAGCCTCTGAAGGTCCAAGGAAAATAGCCCCACTATCTTCAGCCTCTCCCTATAGCTCAACCCCTCCAACCCTGGCAACGTCCTTGTAAATCTTTTCTGAACGTTTTCAGGTTTCAAAACATCCTTCCAGTAGGAGGTAGACCAGAATTGCACACAGTATTCCAAAAATGGCCTAACCAATGTTCTGTACAGCCGCAACATGACCTCCCAACTCCTATACCCAAGGCACTGACCAATACAGGCAAGCATACCAAATTCCTTCTTCACTAACCTATCTACCTGCAACTCCACTTTCAACAAACTATGAGCGTACACTTCAAGGTCACTTTGTTCAGCAACCAGGTCTCAGACTGCATTTAGAATATTGTCAACAGCTTTGGACCCCCATGTTCAAGCAAAGGCATGCTGGCATTGGAGGGCGGTCCAGAAGATGTTTAAAAGAATGATCTCTGGAATGAAGGGCTTGCCATGTGAGAAGTGGTTGAGGACTCTGAGTCTGTACTCAATGGAGTTTAAAAATTTGAAGGGCATCGCATTGAAACTTACAAAATATTGAGAGGCCTGGATAGAATGAACAAGCTGACGACGTTTCTACAAGGAGAGGCTAGGACCGGAGGACACAGCCTCAGAGTAAAGGGATGACGCTTCAGAATTGAGACGTGGAGGAAGTAATCTCTGGAATTCATTGCTGCAGAAGGCTGTGGAGGCCAAGTCATTGAGTGTATTTAAGACAGAAGACAGATAGGTGCTCGATTAGTAAGAGGATCAAGCATTATGGAGAGAGGGGCGAGGAAGAATGGGGCTCAGAAACATAAGAGCCATGATCGAAAGATAGAGTAGACTTGATAGGCTGAATTTTGCATCTCTCTCTTCTGGTCACCACACTTCAGATGGGCAAGGTTGAAAAGGTGACATCTTCATGACAGCCTCAGCTGAACCACCTCCTCTAAGAATTTTCCCAAATATTTGCTGTTCTAGATATTTCTCAATCAACCTGTTCAGCGATGTTATTACAAACTTGTGGAGCAGATGGGACTTGAAACCTGCCTTCCTTGAACCATACAAGCCCCTTCTCCCTACGTTAATAATATAACTAACACCAACAGCAAGACACCTTGTGTGCTTCAGGAGGAGACAGTGAAATAACTTAGTGAGATCAGAAGACATGGAACTGGAAACAGACAAGAGGCTTTCATTTTGCAATCAATTATAATACACTAATGCAGAGCTTCCTAAATCAATTACAACGTGATGTCCAGTGCCCTTTGTGCCCTCCTTGAATATTGCTTTTTCTGAGATTCTCTTGCACTGATTCATGTGAAATTCCAGACTTGGGCTATCACCAAAAATATATTAAGCAGAGTACTGGCTTCTCACTCTCAATGCTGAATAGCCAAAAGTTTCCTGCATTCAAATTCAGCAGTGCAGGTAAGTGCCACATTCAGTACGCCTGCACTCAAACTCCACATGCAAAACCACTTGAAACTGTTGCAGAAACACAGTCCATTTGCTACACACATTGTGCAACAGACATCCAGTAATCTACCCAAAATAATGCAATGAGCCTAAAGCAGACTAGTAAGAAATACTTCCATTGTCATGCAAGTAAGATTGACTAAGACATTAGAGCAGTATTCATTATGAGAAAATCAGATGGGCACAATAGCTGCTAATTATATTGATTCTGGTTAAGGGTGTGACACTGTTGAATGCAGTGAAACCATTTACATTGAAATAGGCCTGGCAGGATCTGTAGAGAGAAA
>JAHRHZ010000133.1:4498571-4534172 GCA_024137785.1 Ginglymostoma cirratum
TCATCAGAAAATCTGATTTTCTGATGAAGGGTCTAGGCCCGAAACGTCAAGTTTTCCTGCTCCTATGATGCTGCTTGGCCTGCTGTGTTCATCCAGCCCCACGCTTTGTTATCTCCATTTCAATCTAAGTTGTCTTCTTCAGCATTGTTGCAGCCATAAACAGCTATTTTGATGAACATCAAGTTCATAAACTGAACTGGGTAGTTGAGGAAGAGTTGCCAGAACAGAAACATGAACTCTGACTTTTTCTTCACAGATGCTGCCATACCTGCTGAGCTTTTCCAGCAACTTCGTTTTTGTTCCTACTTTACAGCATCTGCAGCTCTTTCAGTTTAGATGGACAGGTTGTGTCAGGTCAAAGGGGTGGGGATGAGAGGGAGGTTTGGACATGAGATGAGGCCAGGTGTGGGGAGATTTTGAAACTGCTAAATTCTGTGTCTCACAGCCATGGGGGGCAAGGAGTTAAAATGTTTGGCAACCAGCTAACGTCGATTATTGTGTAGAGTGCAGATGCTCCATGAATTGGTCACCAAGTCTGCGCTTGGTCTCACCGACGTGGAGGAGAGCACATCAGGAACAACAGATACAGTAGACCAAGCTGGAGGGTGGACAGGTGAATCCCTGTCAGGTTTGGAAAGATATTGTCTGGAGCTGTAGACGGAGGACAGAGGGGAGGTGGAGCATTCTTGTGGTTGCAGGCAAAGATGCCGCGTGTGGTGGGAATGGTGGAGATTCTTGTGTGAGGAGCGCACGAGGGAGTGGCAGAGTCTCTACGAAAGGCAGATAGGGGTAGAAATGTCTCTTTGGTGGTGAGGTCAGATTGCAGATGGCGGAAGTGGCAGAGGGTGATGTGGAAGTTGATGGGGTGTTGTGAGGACTAGGGGGACTCTGTCCTTATTTTTGTTGGGGGGAGGGAGCTTGAGGGCAAAAGCTCCCCCTATATGCATCCACCTATCACATCTCACCTAACTTCCCCAGCCCCACCCCTCCATTTATTTCCAAGCTCCCTTCTCAGTCCTGATGAAAGGTGTAAACCTGGAATGTCAACTTTCCTCGTCCTCTGATGCTGCCTGACCTGCTATGTTCCTCCAGCTCCACACTGTATTGACAGAGTTAACACTGAGTCCAGTGAGTGTTTAGAAATAGTTAATCAGAGCAGACTAGAGGTTTGTACAGTTTAAAAACAATAAAAGACTTGTGATTATGCTAACCAACAAATCATGATCTTGCATCTGACCAACCAATCACACAGAAGACATTTTGCATGAGCCTTTCAAATACTACATATGTATATAAACCAAGAAAGCAGGGCTCCTGTGGAACAGTGACAGTGTTCCTACCTGAGCCACGAAGCCCAGTTCAAATCCCATGTGCTCTAGAGATGTGTAATAACATAATAGAACCATAAAATCCCTAGTGAGTAAAGGGGCCGTTCAGCCATCGAGTCTGCATTGACCCTCCAAAGAGCATCCCATCCTATCCCCGCACTTACTACGGCTCATCCATCTAGCTGCATATCCCTGGACATTGGAGGGCAATTTAACATAGCCAATGCACCTAACCTGCACATCACTGAACAGGCGGATTAGAAACTAATCTGTAAACAATGAAAAGCAGGAAGATCTTGATGAAAGATGTTGAATTTACTGTGGGACTGTATTAACCTCAGTCATCTAATTAAGACAAATAAAATCACCTACAACCAAAGACAATTTTCTAAAAATGTCACCATGTCCTACCAGACCATAGGGCTGCTCTCTCATTAGAGAGAGATGACTGGTGGCAGTTTAACCTGAGGATCACCACGTCTCAGGGGAGGAGAGGTTGAGAAGGCAGGAACCTCACTTTAACATTAACTGCTGCAGGAACTGAATCCACAGAGTTTGCATCACTATTAAAACTAGCTGTCCAGTCAACTGAAATAACCAACCCCACTGTCTACACACAACTTCAACAGGTAAAGGTGAAGTCATTGTAGTCCAAGCAAACCATAGGTTGCTCTCTCAGGCGAGGGAGAGGTTGAGGAGAATCTTTCATGCCAGCACTGGAATTGAACCCATGCTATTGTCATCACTCTTCATTGTGAACCAGGTAGCCAGTCAGCTGAGCTAACTAACCAACAAGATAGGCTTATTTAATTCAAAGGAACAAAGGCCAAGCATTAGTGTTCATGTGTGTTAATAATATCTAGCTCCACCTCCCTGCCACCTCCACGAATGCTGAATTATCAGGCAGCTCATCAGACATCCAACTAGAAGTTCTCTCCCAATCAAATGTTAGGAAGTCCGAAACTGTTTGTTTTGGCCCCCAGTGCCTAGTTACTGATGGCATTCTTCTCCCTGCCAAAAGTCAGACTAAGCCAATTTGTTTGCAACATACCTCATTTGATCTCTATCTTGGGCTTCCATCTCTGTAACACCATCTAAACACTACCTGCCTCAACTCATCTGCTTCTGGAATCCTCATCCATGCCTAAATTACCTTCAGACTCAGGTTTTCCTATTTACCTTTGACTGCTCTCTTAGATGCTATCGTTATAAACTCAAGTTTTATTCTGCTGCCAGCTAGTCCCATTGAAATCAGTGATGCTTGATGGGGCAAAATCATTTTTGTTTTCAAATCCGTGACCTTCCCCTCTTGACATCTCTGCAAATTGTTCCTGCTCCACAAACCCACCCTTTCTCTAAAACAACATCTGATGATTTCTTGTCCATTTCAAATTACAATTGTTCCATCACTGGTGGCCATGTCTTCAGTTGCCCCAGCCCAAGCTCTGGAATTCTTTCCATTTTGCATCAACCTCCATTTCCTCTCTAAAAGTTTTTGTTAAAAATTACCTTGGCCATCTGCCCAACCATCACCTGATGTGGCCCTGTATCATTCGTCATTTTATGGAGAGCCACAGGATACTTCATATTATAGGATTTCTAAAAAGGTGTTGTAGGTTACAGCTAACAAACTATTCCAATCAACTTTAATCACATTACTTTTCATGCTAAAATTGTTAAGATTTTGTACTTGATTTTTACATAAACATTGAACAAATTGAAATTACAGTGATAGTGCAGTTTTTTTTGACAACTACTTGAAAATGAAGCACAGTTCGCAGCATATGCACTGAAATCCTTTCCATGGATTGCCATCTTGCTATGGTGGAGAGGTGAATGTTCTGTTGATCCCAAGAGCAATGCAGACGGGAGTTCTCAACACAGCAGGGTCATCCATGACTGTAATGTCAGAGGGGAGGAAACAGAGAAATTGTAATCCATAACAAGTCCTCAAAAGTGATTCAGGTGGAAGATTTTCATGCAACATCAACAGCGGCAATGATGGATCAAAGCTGCAGCAGTAGGGAGATTCCCACAGGTGTCCTTACCACAAGAACGAGATCTAACTTCTATCAAGGACCATGAAACTGATGTGCAACACAATTCTGACATTAAAAGACATCCAGCAGAAAGCACCTACAGAGAGGAATTCATTGGAAAAGAAAGGATTTGGATATTGTAATTTCAACTGGATTCTCCTGCTCACCAAACAGGTGGACCACAACTGGTCATCAACATACTGTTCCACCAAAAAGATAAGTTCAAGACTTCTTGGAGGCTTTCATGAGCAAAGCACTGGCATACGATTGACTACATCATTTGATCCACAGACCAAAAGATGTCCTGTTTTCCAAAGCAATGAACAGTGCAGGCAACTGTTTCATTTGTTCTTCCATGTTCATCAAATGCCACAAGTAGTTGGAGACAAAGAAACATTTCAGTCAAAAAAACTCAACATTGAGTGGCTTCAAGAACCAGTCTAGCGAACCTCTCACAATGTCTTCACCAAAATCCCATAAGAGCTCATTTTTAATGGAGTGGAGGAAATCTGGAAACAGCTGAAGACAGCCATCATCTCAAGTGCAAAGAAAGCAGTTACAAAACCAGGAAACACCAAGACTGGTTCAACGAGAATGATGTGGTCAAATTGATACTGGGGGCATCAGCCTCCGGTGGACTAAACCATGAACATGGTTACTGCTCAGCAATCCCAATAACTGCCAAGAACATTAGCAAACACTTTACATGGCCTTTGATCTGACCAAGGCTTTTGACTCAGTCAGTTGGGAAGTGCTATGGAAGATACTGTTAAAGGCTAGCTATTCAGAGAAATTCATCAACATCCTCCAGTTCCTTCATGACAAGATGTTGGTAATAGGCCTCACTGACAGTAATATGACAGAATCCTGAGGTCAAGGCAGGAGTCAAGCTGGGATACATCTTGAACCCCACCCTTTGTTCCATCTTCATCGCCAATCATCTTGTCAAGAACAAGCTTCCCAGTAATGTCGACATTCCCTACAGAAGGCACAGAAAACTTTTCAACTTCAACTGATCGAAATCCAAGAAAATGCCACCAACCTTGCTCGTGGAACTTCAGACGCAGATGAAGTCACCATCTCCCACTCTTGGAAGAGAGACTTCTGCAAAGATATTAAGCAAGGCTTGAAAAATTGGTCTCACCCACAAGAAGACTTGAATCATTTATCAACATAAGCCAGGGCAGGTTCTGCCCGTCCCTCCATTAAGATCAACAGAGAAATCCTCCCAAATGTGGAGCATTTCCCCCAACTGGGAAGCTACCTCTCATCTAAGGCTGACATAAATGCAGAGATGCAGTACTGTATCCAATCTATGAGCACTGCTTTTGGGTGCCTAAGTATGAGAGTCTTTGATGACTGTGATGTCTGTGTTGAAACCAAGATCCTTGCGTAAAAGGCAATCATTCCAAAACTTCGATATGGCTTTGAAACTTGGACTACATACAGATACCAGCTCAAAGCCCTTGGTAAGTACAATCAACATTGTTTGAAAAGGATTCTCCACATCAGCTGGGAAATAGGCTTATTAACATCAGCATCCTTGAAGCAGCCAACAGCACGACTAACAGAGACCATAATCATCCAAAACCAACTCGAACAAGTCTGTCACTTGCCAAGGATACCAGATTTCTGACTGTCAAAACAAATGTTCTTTGCTCAGCTCAAGAAAGACTCTAAAACAAGACAAGGACAAAGGCAGCTTTTCAGAGACTCACTGAAAGCTTCTTTCAAGAAATGCAACATAGATATTAACATGTGGGAGACCCTTATTCAGAATAAACCAACTTGGAGGAACCACCTACATGAAAGGCCCACAGTTCTTTTGAGAAAACCTGTTGATAATACCAGGTATGGAGAAGAAACCAGAGAAAGGAGTATCAGCAATCTCAAGGCCAAGGGTCAACTCTATCGCCCTGAAATACCTGCTAAATGTGATCAGAAACAAAAACAGAAATTGCTGGACAAACTTGCCAAGTCTGACAGCATCTGCAGACAGAAATCAGAGTTAACATCATCAAACATGAACTTTGCTTTCTCTCCATTGTTACTTCCAGACCTGCTGAGTTTCTGTAGTATTTCTGTTTATATATTTCAGATATGCAACATCCACAGTTTTATTTTATGCAGTTAGAAGTATGACACTGTGATCAGTCAGCCACGTGAGGACTCAGAATCCATGACCAGTGACATGTAATTTCTTAGTTGGACAATCAGTTGTTAGTGAATGATTGCTGACAACAATAAACTAGAATGGCCTGGATTGGTTTCCATTCAGATCCAGTTTTACTTATTCATTTGTGGGTCGTGGGCATCACTGGCTGGCTAGCATTTATTGCCTGTCCCTAGTTACCCTTGAGAAGGTGGTGGTGAGCTGCATTCTTGAACTGCTGCAGTCCACCTGCTGTGGGTTGACCCACAATGCCCTTAGGAAGGGAATTTCAGGATTTTGACCCAGTAACAGTGAAGGAATGTTGATATATTTCCAATTCAGGATGGTGAGTGGCTGGGAAGGAAACTTACAGGTGGTCGTGTTCCAATGTACCTGATGCCCTTGTCCCTCTAGATGGAAGTGGTTGTGGGTTTGGAAGGTGCTGTCTGAGGATCTTTGGTGAATTTCTGCAGTGCATCTTGTAGATGGTACACACTGCTGCTACTGAACGTTGGTGGTGGAGCGAGTGGATGTTGGTGGATGGGATGCCAATCAAGTGGGCTGCTTTGTCCTGGATGCTGTCAAGTTTCTCTGAGTGTTGTTGGGTCAGCACTCATCCAGGCAAGTGGACAGTAGTCCATCACAGTCCTGACTTGTGCTTTCTAAATGATGGACAAGCTTTGGAGTGAGGTGGTGAGTTATTTGCCGCAGTATTCCTAGCCTCCGACCTGCTTTTGTAGCCACTCCATTTACATGATCATTCCAGTTGAGTTTCTGATCAATGATTAGTACTCCCAGGATGTTGATCGTGGGGGTTCAGTGAATGTCAACGGGTGGGATTAAATTGTCTCTTATTGGCGATGGTCATAGCCTGACATTTGTGTAGTGTGAATGCTACATGCCACTTGTCAGCCTATTTCTGGATATTGTCCAGATCTTGTTGCATCTGGACACAGACTGTTTCAGTATCTGAGGAGTTGCGAATGGCACTGAACATTGTCTACCAATGATAGCACATCCCCATTTCTGCCCTTAAACTGGAGGGAAGATCAATGATGAAGCAGCTGAAGATAGTTGCATCTAGGACACTATCCCGAGGAGCTCCTGCAGTGATGTCCTGAAGCTGAGGTGACTAACCTCCAACAACCATGACCATCTTCCTATGTGTCAGGTATGACTCTAATCACTGGAGAGTTTGCTCCCTGATACCCAATGATTCTAGTTTTGCAAGGGCTCCTTGATGCAACAATCTGTTGAATGCAGTCTTGATGTCAAGGGCTGTCACACTCACCTCACCTCTGGAATTCAGCCCTTTTCTCCATGTCTGAACCAAGGCTGTAATGAGGTCAGGAGCTGAGTGGCCCTGGTGGAACCCAAATTGGGCATCACATGAACAGGTGCTGCTTGACAGCACTATGGATGACACCTTCCATCACTTTACTGATGATCAACAGGAGACTGATGGGGTGGCAATTGTTCAGGTTGGATTTGTTCAGCTTTTTAATGTACCAGACATACTTGGGCAATTTTCCAAATTGTCAGGTAGATACCAGTGTTTTAACTGTACTGGAACAGCTTGGCTAGGGGAGCGGCAAGTTCTGGAGGACAAGTCTTCAATACTATTACTGGAATGTTGTCAGGGCCTGTAGCCTTTGCAGTATCCAGTGTATCCAACCATTTCTTGGTATGACATGGAGTGAATCGAATTGGCTGAAGACTGGTATCTGTAATGGTGGAGGACGAGATGGATCATCCACTTGGCAGTTCTGGCTGAAGATTGCTGTGGAAGCTGCAGCCTTATCTTTTGCACTGAAGTGCTTGGCTATTCCATCATTGAGGATGGGAATATTTGGGGAGCCACTCCTCCAGCGAGTTGTTTAATCATCCACCCCCATCCACGACTGGATGTGGCAGGACTGTAGAGCTTAGATCTGATCCATTAGTTGTGGACCACTTGGCTCTGTCTATCAATAAAAACTGAAAGAACCGCGGATGCCGTAAATCAGGAACAAAATCAAAAGTTGCTGGAAAAGGTCAGCAGTTCTGGCAGTATCTGTGAAGGAAAAAACACAGTTAAAGTTTCAGGTCCGGTGACCCTTCCTCAGAACAGTTCTGAGGAAGGGTCACCAGACCCGAAACTTTAACTGTGTTTTTTCCTTCACAGATGCCGCCAGAACTACTGACCTTTTCTAGCAACTTTGTTTTTATTTCTGTCTATCACTTGGTGCTTATGTCGTTTGGCATGCAAGTAGTCCTGTTTTATGCTTCACCTGGTTGACACTCATCTTCAGGTCTGCCTGGTGCTGCTCCTGGCATGTCCTCCTGCACTCTCCATTGAACCAGGGTTGATCCCCTGGCTTGATGGTGATGATTGAGTGGGGGAAGTGTCAGCCACAAGGTTACAGATTATGCTGGAGTACAATTCTGCTGTTGTTGATAGCCCACAGTGCCTCATGGATGCCCAGTCTTGTGTTGCTAGATCTGTTCTAAGTCTGTCCCATTTAGCATGGTGATAGTACCAGACAACACGGTGGAGGTTATTCTCAATGTGAAGATGGGACTTTGTCTCCACAAGGACAGTGCAGTGGTTGCTCTTACCGATATAGTAATGGACAGATGAATCTGCAGCTGGCAGATTGCTAAGAATGAGGTCAAGTATGCTTTTTCCTCTTGTTAGTTCCCTCACCACCTGCCGCAGACCCAGACTAACGGCTATGTCCTTGAGCTGGTTGGGTACTAAATCAGTAGTACTGCTGTTGAGACACTCTTGGTGGTGGACATCGAAATCCCCTACCCGGAGAACACACTAAACAGCAAAATACTGCAAAAACTCAAACAAACTCAAAGAAAACATTTGTAACATTGAGAACATTACACTACCTGTGGAGAAAGTATTACGCCTTAAATGAACTTTCTTGGAACCAAGTTGCTTTCATTGTTAACAGATGGTGAAGAGCTTATGTCATCCAGTTGAAATCTCCTGATCAGATTCCAACCTCCAACTAAAAGTAAAACTAAACAACCAAATCTCAGCCTTCTGACTGCATACTGCCTTTGATACAGACATGCAATGGCACAGATCAAGACTCCAGGATCCCAAACTGTCTCATTTTCCCTTTGCAATTAATGGCCACCAATAACTAATGCGCAACTGTTCGAACATTGCGATTGGAAGCTGGCACTCCCCAAACCATTCCACTTACGCAGACTTTGGTGAAATCGCTCCAAGTACATCGCGAGTGGACTGGGGAGGCTAGCATGCAATTTATCGCAGAGGCTGGGATGTTTCGCGAGAGAAAGCGAGAGAAAGCGAGAGAAAGCGAGAGAGGAGAGCCAGTATACGAAACAGCACCTGTGGAGAGAAAAATCGGAGTTAGCACCTCAAGTCCAGGCGTCATTCTTCAGAGAGGTATATGTTTACTGGTTTGATGCGTAGATGGTACAAGCAATACTGGGATAGCAGACAAGATTTTTTTGCCATTGGTGTTATCTTCTAAACATCTGCAATATTTATTTATATATTTTCCCTCAATTTGTCAGTCCACCTCTTACTGAGACATGCCTCGATTCAATCACACGCCCACAGTTACACATTACTTTTAAAGTTAAAAGTACACATTTGACATACTGAATCATGCAAGGTACCTAGTTTGACCCCTGGTCTGACTATAATGAAGTTAACTGGGGGATCATTCAGTATAATGAAATTAGCTTCAGCACCTGTCAAAATAAAGGATTTAGTCAGCGAGTCGCCTGTAAAACTTACAAGAGTTCTGCTTCCCATTGCAGTCAGTCAATCACCCTTTGACACTAAGTAGACTTTTTCTTGAATAAGATACTAGTAGGCTGCCAGAAACCATGTTGAAACAAGGAATGAAGAATAATGGCAAAATAATTCACGAACGCATAGGACTACAATCCCATCGGACAAACAAGTGCATATCATCATATTTCATGCGCACACAGGTAGACGCAACAACACAGCCATTGGAAAGTGAATAAACCCACACCAAGACGTAAGACTGTCAGATCAGCATTAAGTTGAAATATAATGCTGTTTTACCAGCCAAATTCTTCTAATAGGTTACTAGCTTCTTACAGCTAAAAAGACATGACTTGGTGTTGAATTAGCAGTCACAAAGAGCAATTGCATGGCTGCTACAACTGGAACTGGACAAGGGGAAAGCTTACTTTTCACAGGATTAGCACCACACGGTGTGTACATATGGAGTAAGTCAGCAACATTGTGTACTATCATAGGACTAGTAATCCAGAAGCCCATGTTAATGCTCTGATGCCTCTGTTTCAAATCCCACTGTGACAGATGGTGGAATTTAAATTCAATTAATATATCAAATTAAAAGCTATTCTCAGTGATAGTGACCATGACAAACTATTAATTATTGCAAAAGCCCATCAGGTTCAATAAACAAAGAATTCTGCCATCCTTATTTGGTCTGGCCTAACATTTGACTCCTTATGCATATTAATGTGGTTGACTCTTAGTTGTCCTATGAAATAGCTAAACATGGGCAAAGGAAGGCATGCTCAGCTATAATACAAAAACCACAAGAACCACAAGAACAAGAGGTGGCCATTCAGCCCTTCAAGCATGTTCAGTTACACAAGTAAATTATGTATGATATGTATTTCACACTATTCTCCCCACACCTCAACACACTGAAATAATTTTCCAACCACTGAGCGGACCGCCAAGGTCCATTCATGACAGCGGGTGGAGAAAGCAGAAGTGAATCAGTCAGCTTGCACATATCCTCAGAGGGGTGTATGGCTGCGCAGCTTGGAGGGACATTTGGTTGGAAGCTTCAACAGCATCAATGGCCTTTTGCTGCGAGAACGCCAGATTACAAACTCACCTTCGTATCCAAGTACTTGATGGTTTCATTCAAAATTAGAATTAGGCCACTCAAGATCCGATCCCCTTGTTCGATGTTCACCACTGGGAAATTGTTTCTCTGTACCAGCTGAGTGAATCCCTATGCTGTTTTAAACACATTAATTCAGTCATCCCAACTGTTCAAGCTCAAGGGAGTACAATGACATTTATCCCACATAATGTCAAATTATTCCTTCAAGCATTTGTCTAATTCTAGTTAATCTGCATAGGCTATACATGAACGTGATATTCTAGGTGGAGTCTTACCAAGGATGCATACATCTAAAGCATAATTTCTTAGTGTATATCTCAATTCTCATCTTTCATTTGCCCTTTTGGTAACATTTTTAACCCCCTCACGAACCTGAGCTCAACAATCTTCCTGAAGTGAGGGGCTCCAAACTGAGTACAATATTCCTTCTGAGAAACATCAGGTAGACTGATGAGAAAAGGTCAATGAAAGAGAAAATTGTGGGAGCGTTGAAGTAAGTAGCCAAAAGAGTAAAATGCTCAAATCATCTGCAGCAAGAGAGCGAGGACAAACAGACACAAGAAACGTGGTGATGCAAATGAGGGAGGAGGAACCGCTAGTTCCTTCACATTCAAAGATTTGTGTATTAGAATCCTCAAATCCATTCCTGCACCCCTTTAAAGGATGTGCTATTTAGTCTATATTGCCTATAATTTCTCTTTCAAAAATGTAGTATTTCCATATTGTTAAATTTCACCTGAAACATGTCTGCCTACTAACAATCAGGCCTTACCATATTGATGGATGTGTTTGCTGTTAGCTTTATATCCCTAGCACGTTTTCATTCTTTTAAAAACTTGGCTGCTTTTTATATCCTTTCCTATCCAGATTAGCTTCCCCTTGTATATGTGAGCCTTTGTATTTCTACCGCTCACTGTTTTTTACTTCATTTGTTGACCATGGTTGCTACACAATTGCAGCCTATTGTTTTTGAGTCCTTACTGCTGAAACGTCCATGAGTTTGTTACTTCTAAATTCAACTGTCTACCGCTCTCTTGGCGTACCTCACATTTGATGTAATCAAAGTTCTGCTGCCTGTAACCTAACTAGCATTAAGACAAATGCAAGTTATTGCTCACCAAGTTCAAGAAAGCAGATCACTCTAGGTTTGATACCTGGACTGTGCTCTGTTGCCAATCTAAGGTTGATTAGCCCTAGATTCAGGAGGAAAAAGATTAGGATGGGCTCCTGCTCTTAAGTTATCTGGTTGCACTTAAAGAAAGCACGCATCTGTCAGCCTTAGTGCATAGCTACTTTTACACCACTCCCTGGCCCCAACCACACATCCGTGCACGCTCAGCAACGTATGCATTCATTAGCCTAAATGACGTGCTCAAGTTCTTAAGGCTGAACTCAATCCTCCTGAGTCAGACACTAGCTGTCAAGATGGTGGCGGAGTAGCAGCACAGCGTGTGGACACCTAGCCAGAGCTCATCTGCTCTGTCTGCTTTTACTTTTTTTTTTGTCCTTCTTTCACAGTTTTTTTCTCCTTTTAAACTACTTACCTTCTGTGGAGACATCAGCAACTTTCAAGTGTCCAGCATGCCTGAAACAAGGTTTCTTCCAATGGTGATGGTGGAGGGAGTTAACTTTGGTGCAGTGGGGTGGAAATCATGTCCAGCACAGGGGAGAGCGAGAAAGCATGCATCTGTGGCAGTGTCGAGCACGGACAGGATCAAGTCTTTGTGGGGAGTGCAAACCCAGCATGGCTAAGCACTTAAGAAGTGAATATCATACTGAATTTTTAAAACTTTATTTCCTTGTTTTTCTACTTTGTACCCAAGATTTTGTACTTAGGTACGACACAGTACACTTTTCACTGTGCTTGAGTATGTGACAATAAAATCTACTTTCAATTCTAACATGAACTGAATGCGGATTCAAATGAGTTGAGCACTTTTTGAATCTATATTCACAGTGCTGCATTTGTTGGCCAAAATAAGAGATTTGACCTTAAGTTATCTTGCATATGATAAAAAGTATTTTCAAGAATTATGTTTTACAACTGCTAGTTACTCATTTGAGTCAGAAGGAGCACAACACAAGTTATCTGAACGCTTGTTCACAGGAACAAAAAGTTTCAGAACTGGATGAGATACTGAGGAGGTAGCATTCTTTCAAGTATCACCTTGCGTGTATCAAATTGTGGATTCAAGTCCCATGAATCAAAGTTTCCACCTAATTTTGCAGAAATGAAAGTTGCCTTTGCTGGGGAAGCGACAGTATCAATATCTGTTGAAGGCCCAAGTCAGTCGGATCAGTTATTACAGAACTTAAATTAGGAAGAGGCAGTTGGGCATAAAACAGCACCTTCCAGAAATTAAGACAGGGAGCATTTCTTAAAATGATTTCATGATCTAATTCCAACTACTAGAAGCAAAGCTAAATGGTGCACCCAATGATTCTCCCAGGGCAGCATACCATTTGTTCTATCAGACATTCATTTATCCACATATGATAAACTCATTAATGTGAAAATATTAAAAAAATTAAAGGACAGGCTTCACTAGTGGCTGAGGGTTTGAACTTGGTCCGTGCTGACATCAGCCATGGAGCACTCACCTGAGCATGAGGAAATACAATATAAAGGTCACAGTGAAAGCACAGACATATTTGCCAGAGATGCCAACACTATCCTGAGCTTACATGGAGAGCAGATGCAAAAAAAAAAAAATGACACATAGATACTAATGACAAGGTTTCAAAGTTCCAACACAATTTCTCACAGTTGTCCCACAGTGTCAGCCTGACAAGTTTGTGCTTTGGACCTAACCTTTAATCTCTATTCTGCCTAACTGGAATTGTCTTTGAGAATATATTCCTGTACTAAGGCCATGGCCCATATATAGCCACGTCATTCATTCTGCCCTGTGTAACCACATCTGATTTGTCTTTCCAGTAAACTGTTTTCAGTCCATACACCAACCCTTTAATACAACAATACAGGAACAATAGGGCATGCTATCACGTTAGGGGAATCTGAAGTTCTCAATACTACTCAATGGCCTGAACTACAGCAGTTAAACTGCTGGTCAAATATTTAGTGTTACACTTCACGAACAAAATCTTAGTATAATGATCTCAGCAGAATCTCACTACATGTAATAGCTGTCAAATATGCTAGGAACATAGAAATAGGAATGGGCAATTCAGCCCCTGGAACCTGTTTCACCGTTCAATGTGACCTTGGTTGATCTGTTACTAACTCCACATAACTGCCTTTGGCCCACATCCCTTAATACCTTTGCTTAACAAAAAATTATCAACCTCAGATTTAAAATTAACTGACCCAGCACCCGTCATCTTTTGTAGAAGAGAGTCTCAAATCTCTACCGCCATAAAAAGAAATGCTTCCTAACATCTCTCCTGAATGGTCTGGCTCTAGCTCTCGAACGGTCCTAGTTCTAGAATCCTCACAGTGGAAATAGTTCATCCTTATCTGCCCTATCTTTTCCTGTTAATATCTTGAAGGCTTTGATCAGATCACCCCTTGACCTTCTAAATTCTGGAGAAAACATTATAACGTCTCCCATAACTTAATCCATCAAGTCCAGGTATCATTCTCGTAAATCTACATTGTACTCCCTCCAAGGCCAATGTATCCTTCCTATGGTGTGGTTCCCAGATCCGCTCAAGGTACTCCAAATGGGCTCTATAGTTTTGTACACCTGCAGGATAACTTCTGCATCCTTATACTCCAGTTCTCAAGATACAGAGGCCAGCATTCCATTAGGTGCCTTGATTATTCTCTGCATCTGTTTGTGACGTGTTATAAGAACTAGCCACCTGGAGAAGTCTTACTTCAACTGTACAAGGTGCTGGTGAGACCAAATCTGGAGTCACGTGAGCAGATTTAGTCCCTTTAAGGAATTATACAATTTCATTGGAGACAGATCAGAGAAGGTTCACTAGGACAATCACTCAGAGATACTAAGAACTGCCGATGTTGGAGTCAGAGAGAACACAGTGCTGAGCTGGAGGAACACAGCAGGCCAGGCAGCATCAGAGGAGCAGGAAAGCTGATGTTTTGGTTCGGGACCCTTCTTCAGAAGAAGGATCTCAACCCGAAACGTCAGCTTTCCTGCTCCTCTGATACTGCCTGGCCTGCGGTGTTCCTCCAGCTCCACACTGTTATTACCAGGATCATCACTGGTTTTGTAGTGTTTGTCCTGTGAAAAAAGGCTAAGCAGGCTGGGGCTCTACTCACTGGAACAAGGAGAAGAAAATCTTATGGAAACATAGAATTCTTAAGGGAAGGGGAGCGTGGGGAGTTGACAGGCTAAATCATGAGAGGATATTTACTCTCATGAGCGTGTCTAGGACCAAGGGCATAGCCTCAGAATAAAGGGGTGCCAATATAAACTGATGCGAGGAGGAATTTCTTGAGGGTTTAGTGTCTTTGGAATTCCTTGCCACAGACAGCTGTGGGGCAGAGTCCTTGTGTATATTTAAGGCTGATAGATTCTGATCAGTAGAGGAAATTAAGATTTATGGGGAAAATGCAGGAAAGTGGACATGTGGTATGTCAGATCAGCCATGATCCTATTGAACAGTGCAGCAGGCTTGAGAGGTCAAATGGCCTACTCCTGTTTGAAAATTTTTGGCCTTATGTGATATGACAGTTTCACAGTGGACTAGAGTTGTTGAGTGTAACGAATAAGCTAACCTCTTCAAAGCAACAAATGCTGTGAAGTAGGGGCATAACATGGCCTATCCAGTATTCAATAAATTCTTTGCCATGTTTTCTGGGGCATTTGATGCAAAACAGTAATGGAAATTACACTCAGAGGTAGCAATCTCTTCAATCACAGTCAGGCAGAAATAACAACACAAGAATTTTTGTTCTGGGATGTCTATGCTCTGCTGTCATACCGCGAACATGGCCTTCAACAGATTTTCCAAATCCAGCTGATGAAAACCACGAGCTCAAGACAAAAGAAGGAGCTGCTCCACTAATCACCAAACTGACAATATCCCTCATTGATATAATTATCAATAACACAACTCTAAAGACTGTTGATAATTTCACCCATCTTCAAACCACAATCTCAAGAAATACCTGCATTGACAGTAAGGTGACAAATAGAATTGCGTGATCAAATTTAACATTTGTCTGTTTCTGCAAGCATTCTGAAGGAAATGAACTTACAACAGAACTAGCTCTGTATAAAGCTGTGGTAACACTGATGCTCCTACAAATACGCTTCCAAGATTACCTATTTCAGCCATGTTAAGTAGTTTGACAGGTTTCGTATGAGACACCTAACACTGAGGCATTTCAAAGAGCAGGAATTGTCCATCGTTGAAGAATTCACAGCCCAGCTTAGATGGAGTGGACTTCAATTTACTCAAACCCATGGTGGTCATGCATTTACAACTTAAACCTGGAGAGCAAATGCAAGATAGGGTGAGATCCAGGTTCAAGGATTTCTTGAAGACAACCCTCAGGAAATGTGACATCTCCATCACAGACAGGGAGAAAGATACAAAATGAAAAACCATCTGGGAAGTAATCCCAAGTACTGGTGATGTTTCCTTTAATCAACGAATACAGACAAAGGTGTAAAGGCAGGTTAGCAAGACTGGGTACTCCCACCAAAAAAATCAGACAATTAATCAGGGTGCACAAGGCTTTGCAAGTTGTGCAGCACAGATTTAACACTATGTTACGCATTTCACTCATATCAATATGAGAAATAGTTGCATAGACTAAAGTCTATATTCTCATAATTGGGGAGTTTTGCTGCAAAAACTGAAGCTGATAGACAAGGATATTTAGGTTGACAGAATCACCGTGACGAATTGGAGTTAAAATTTAGATTACCCTTGCTTCATATAACAGTCTGGAGGGCTTATAAATTGACCCACACTTGTCAACAGGTGACCAGTGACTGCAATTCAGTCTACTGGTAACAGTGGAAACAGCAACCAGATCCCTCGCAAAAAAAAAAAGTGGTTGCCCACTGACTTAAGAATACAGAAAGGAAATAAGACAGATATTCCTAGATAGGTATTAAGCAGACTAAAAAAGGCCTTGAAATCTATCCCTTTCTCTTTCAGGCCCCTATCTCTTTCAGACCAGAAATGGAGAAGTAACCCCATCACATGAAAATGCAAGTAACAACCACAGATTTGAGACATGATAAGACCATAAGACATTAGGAGCAGAAAATAGGCCATTCAGCCCATCGAGTCTTCACCCCCATTCAATCATGGCTGACAAGTTTCTCAACCCAATTCTCCCACTTTCTCCCCATAACGGTTGATCCCCTTGACAATCAAGAACCTATCTATCTCCGTCCTAAATATACTCAATGACCTGCTCTCCACAGCCTTCTGTGGCAGTGATTTCCATAGATTCACCATTCTCTGGCTGAAGAGGTTTCCCCTTATGTCTGACCTAAAAGGTATTTCCTTTACTCTAAGGCTGTGGCCTTGGGTCCTAGTCTCTCCTATCATGTCCGAAGTGAGATTAAAATTTTGGAAAATGGTTATCTTCTGATGGTTAAACATCTTTTCTACTCTTCTGAAAGAAATTTAAATTAAGCAATGCCCGATGTAGTTAATTGTAATACCCAGTCACATTTGTAATGATAACTCAGAGGAATCACGATAAGGCTGGTTTAGCAAACATTCAATGGATATTTGTATATTTTTGTTGCATACAGATTTAGAATTCCTAGGTTCAATCTTGAGTTTGTTCTGACTTAGATGGCATCAGCCAGGACAAAGGTCGTAAACAGGTCCTGTACCCTCTAGGTTTTAGGGAACTAACTCAAAATTTTCATTCCTTGAAGTCTGTTGAAGTGTGCTCATTTCTTGCAAGAACAGATTAAGCTTTAAGGTGATACTTCCCACAGCCGACCGGCCACGTTCAAATGTGATCACAATCTTGCTGGAGGTGGAGTATTGGTCCCTCAGGAAACTAGAAGCAGATTAACGAGGAACATTTAAGTAAGAGAGGATTCGAGGAACTGAAAATTAAACCTATACTGTCCTCAAACCGATAGTGAAATAAGCTGGTTTTCGTACCAGAATAGGGGGTTATTGACATTTAAACTGGAAATCAACATGAAAGGTCACATTACTTCTTTTAACTGAAGAATAAAGTGGATATCACCTTTGACCTAGCTACTCATAGAAGTTTCAATTTATTGGTCAAGTATATAAAACGTACCACTTGTGCAACAAATAACTTATGTAAACCACTCACTACATTCAGAAACAAGTCTGACATTTTATTAGGCAGTGGACAGCAAAATAGAGCATAAGAGCTCAAATAGTGATTCACCAGGCTGAAGAGGTGAATAAGACATTTTTGAGAACAAGCAGAATGAAACTGGAGATGGACAGCAAATTAACTAGAGGACTGTAGAAACTGGATCAGATCTTGCAATGACTGTCAAATACAAGTATCAGTTGATGGAGGATAATGTCAGTGGGACAATCTAGTTCTCAAGTTCTACTTCATTCTTGCTACACGCCATATCCAAAGACTGCAGATACCTTGATCCAAGTACATTGCTGCTCTGACCAGTTCATTTGCCATATGGAAACCATGATGCTGGAAGTTGAAAGAGAAAATAGATTTGTACCTCTCTCCAACAACAGGAAATGGGAAATACAGATTTAACAGTCATTATATTCCCTAAGAAGGCATCGATGGACTGGCTGAGTCGGTGAATAAGGGATAAATGGAATCCAATCTGAAGAACTGAGTGGTCATGCACGTGCAAAGGGAAAACAAGGCAAAAAATTACACAATAAATGAGAGGGTGCCGAGAACAGTAAAGAAACAGGAGGATTTTGCAGTACATGGCTACAGATTCCTGAAGGCAGTATGACAAGTAGATAAAACGGGATATTTTCCTTTATTAGCATAGGCAAAGATTATAAAGGCCGGAAGGTTGTGCTGTAAATTTCTAAAACACGAGTTTGGACATAGCCAGGGTACTGTGCTCAGTTCTCATCACTGTATTTTCAGACAAAAAGCAATCACGCTTAAGAATACAGAAGATTTACAAAGGTGTCACCAAACCCAAAGGAAAGACTGGCAAGGTTAGACAGCCATCCTTGGAAGAGAAGGCAGCAGATAAATTAATCAAAATGCATCATGAGAGGGGCCTGGGAAGCTATTTTCCCCCTGCTCTGTTTTCATAAGCAAATAGACAAATAAACTAGCAGCGATTTAAAGCAATTGGTAGCTGGATTAGAGGGTACGAGGAGAAATGTTCCATTCAGGCAATGGTGGGTACCTCAAACTCAATACCTGAAAATGGTGGAGGCAGAAACCATTGTTACCTTCCACAATGCTACACTAAATCTCTCAAACTACAAGGGTACGGACAAAAAGATGGAAAGTGAAATAGCGCAGATAGACATGATAGCCTCCACTTGTCCACTTCGAACTTCATCACAAGCCTTGGTCCAAATATGGACAAGAGATTTGAATTCCAAACGTGAGCTAAAAAGACCTTGCCCTTGATATGGAGGTCACATTTAAGAGAACAAGAATCCAAGAACCACTGATAAAATGGAAGTTAATGGGAACCAGGGGTATCCTCTTGGCTGGATGGAATCGTATCTGGCACAAAGGATGGAGGTTGTGGTTGTTGGAAGTCAATCATCTCAGACCAAGGCAACCTCTGCAGATGTTACTTGGGATAGTGATCTCAGCCCAAGTATTATTAATGGCCTTCATCACAGAGGCCAAACTGGGCACGTTTAGTGATGATTGCACAATGTTCAGAACCATCACCACTCCTCAAATACTGAAGCAATACGTGTCCATGTGCACTAAGTCTTGGACAACATCCAGGATTGCATTAAGTGCCAAGAGACATTTGCACACAAGTGCCAGGCAATTACGATTTCCCAACCATTGTCCCAAGATATTACATGACATTACCATCACTGAATCCTTTGATATTAACATCCAGCAGGATACCGTTAACTAGAAACTGTTCTGGACCAGTCATACAAATACTGCGGCTACTATTGTGGGTCAAAGGCTAGGAATTCTGCAAATCACTCATCTCCTGACTAGCCAAAGCCCTCTCCACCATCCACAAGGCACAAGTCAGGTGCACAAATCATGAAACACATTCCATTTGCCTGGATAAGTACCTCTCCAACAACACTCAAGATGCCTGACACCGTTCAGGACAAAGCAAGCTGCTCAATTAACACCACATCCACCCAAACATTTAATCCATCCACCAGCACACAGCTGCTAGGATTATCCACAAGATGCACTGTACTAAGTGACCCATGATCCTCTGACAGCACCTTTTAAATCCAGAACCACTATCACCTACAAGGACAAAGATAGCAAGTGGAAAGGAAAACAATCATCTGCATATTCCCCTCCCAACCACACACACCATCCTGACCTAGAAATACATCATCATTCCTTCACAGTTGCTGGCTCAAAACCATAGAACTGTTGGTTCCCTACACCACATGGACTGCAGGGGTTCAAGAGGGCAGCTCAGCACCACATTCTCAAATGCTTGGAGGAACAGCACACAAACAAATGGCCTAATCAGCAATGCCCAAATCCTACAAACTAACAATAAAATTCTACTACCTTCACTTTTTTTGGTAAATACTCAATAGCCGAATGTTAATTATCTGTTCAACTAAATTCAGACATGGTGCAGAAATTTTATTTTCAAACAATAGCAAATTGACTTTACACTCAAGTCCCTATATGAAGGCTTTGAAGATTACATAGGACATTTCCTCAGAAATAAATGTTTCATGACTACACTAGACAAGTGAACATATAAAACATGCACAATGGAAATAACCCAAAATGATAAGCTTAAATCAAATGCTTTGCTTACAAAGCAATGCATTACATAAAGGAGTTCTGTTAGATCACAATCTAGTTTAGATGTACAAGCACAACTACACTTTCAACCCAGCAGGTCTGCTCCACCATTCGATGAGCTGATGCCTGATCTGATAACCTAATTTTCTGCCATTTTCCCTATAATGCTTGACTCCTTTAGTGATTAGAAATTTGTATATCTTAGACTTGAATATACTTCATCTAGCCTCAAAGGATCACCCAAAAGAGAACTAATGGTAACTTGTAGTTTATGACTACAAAGGCTCTTGTGGTGCAACGGTAATGTTCTTAACTCTGGGCCAGAAAGCCTGGGTTAAAGCCCACCTGCCTAAGACATCTGAACAGGTTGATATAAAAATACCCCCATATGACTACATAACGTAATAGTTGGGAAAACAGGATGATTTCCTTCATCTGTCAAGACCAAATAAAGGGTTTTTAAGCACTGGATAAATCACAGCATGTAGGGGCTTGAGTGGGAAATGATTCAAGATCCATGTAACTATGAGCAGATGACTCCATAAACCACAGGGTTACTAACTCCAGAATCCTTTGGTTATCTGATCTCAGATTTAGGCAACTAGGCCTCTTACTGGATCGCCTGCAGAATAGCATGTGGATGTTGAGTATACACAGGCAACACCCACTGACACCAAAAGACAACCAGTACAATACAAGTCAAACTGCATCCTGGCATGAGTCAGCTTCATCAAGAGAAGAGAAATTAAGATTGAGGGGACTAGGTAGATACACCTTCATTTCCATTTGTAACTTAGAGGATCGGTTTTGGTGTATTCATTTCACGGGTGACAGGATCTCATACAACATTTTGTTCTGAGGTTTTGGAGTAGATCTGTAGCTCGGGTTGTGGGTGTTGAGGTTGGTTGGCTCGCCGAGCTGTTTTGTAACATCCCAGGATGCTACCCAGCACGGTAACAAAACCTCTGCGGAACAACAAAACAGCTCGGCAAGCCAACCAACCTCAACATTTTGTTCACTGAGCAGGTTGGTTATGTCACTAAATCTTAAAAATGTGAGATCTTTCAAGAAAATTGATTCATTCTCCTGTCAGATTTTGTTCAATAAAATATTAATTTAAAACCATTTAACACATCCCCTGGGGGCAACATTTTTAGACTTATGTGACTTGTCTAATTCAACATTTTTGGATTCAGTTATTTTCAGGCACTGTCCTTGGTGTTGATCACAAAAAAAGTATTGCTCCATAATGAATCAGTAAGTGTTAATAACTGGTTACAACTTACTTTTTGAAACATCTGAATTCCAATAATCAAGAAAATAAATTTAAAAGGTGAGGGAAAGCAACACGTGAAAACGACTATTTTGGTTTAAAAATCCCACAAAATATTGGTTGTCACCGTCACCACGAACAGGTTGAAATTTCGCGTCAAACACACATTGCGAATGAATTGTGATATCATTTTTAAGACAGCCAGATCCTCTCTCTGAAAAGTCAGCGTTTGTTCTAAAATCTAAACACTCAAAAAAGACTTAAAATTTAAATTCCCCACAGTTCGCACCCCCACCTCATAAAACGCCCTTTACAAAGTCAACGGGGCAAGCAAGGAAAAAGAGAGGGGGGAAAAAGTTGAGAGCGGGTTTCTGGTACCTTATGGACTGTAACCATAAGGGCAATCTTGAAGGGTGAAGGCAGCGAGGGATTAAAGTTTGAAAGGCCGGCAAGGCCCGAAAGCATGAAGGAGGAACAGGCTGCGCGGAGGTTTTTTTTTGGGGGGGGGGTGTTGCGAGGTAAAGGAGTACGAAGGGGGGGCTGTATAAACCCTTTAAGTGTCCCCGATGCTCCCGCGGTGGTACAGCGGGGTCGAGGGATGAGGGGAGGCCCGAGGTTGGGAGCAGGCCGCCTCGCTGTTGAGAGAGGTGGAAAAAAAAAATAAAACTCGAGGAGAGCGAGAAAAAGGCCAGGGTCGATGGGCCCGGCCTGGGTATTTCCTCCCTCCGCCCCGATACCGCCGTACGTTGCAAGGCGAAGGGGAGAGGGAAAAAAAAAATTCCTGTCAAGAGATCGAGGCCATTTCCCATTAAAAGAAACGGTACAACCGCCCCGTCCGCCTCCTCCCACA
Organism: Ginglymostoma cirratum; assembly: GCA_024137785.1. Taxonomy (NCBI): domain Eukaryota; kingdom Metazoa; phylum Chordata; class Chondrichthyes; order Orectolobiformes; family Ginglymostomatidae; genus Ginglymostoma; species Ginglymostoma cirratum. The sequence goes on from JAHRHZ010000133.1 coordinate 4,520,977, forward strand.
CTCACTGTCTGTCCACCAACATCCCCCCCACCCCCCACAACCAACACCCACCCTCCCACCCCTTCTCCTCCCACCGTACACACTCACTCTCTCCCTCCCTGCCGCTTACCTCGACTCGCTCCTGCTTCTGTCTCGCCGCGCCGCTCCTCTCCCCGAGCCAAGATGGCGCTTGCTTTGGAGAGACAGAGGTTGCGATGTCTGACAGAGAGAGCGGGGCGGCCGGTTTCGCAGCCGCTCTGCCTGAGTCCCTCCGAGCGCCGCCGCCGCCGACCGCCATTGCGGCTCTACCCCCCCACCCCCCCCCGACAGCGCCTGCCACCCCCACCCCTCCCCCCATCGGCCGCAGGCCAGGCCAGCCGAGCGCCGATCGCGACGCCACCAAGCCCGCGCCGATCCAGCCGCCCCTGCGGCCAGCCACTATCGGGGGCGTTGGGAACCTCACGCCCGGACAACGATCTGCTCCGGATCGTCAGGGAAAGGGACAAACTCAAGGGACGGTGAGAGTGGATCATCGGTCGGATCAGTCATCGACTCTCAGGCCCTCGAACGACGGAAAAAGCCGAAGTGTGCGTGACGGCGCTGGGGCGGTTGACCAATGGAGAGACCGCTTTTTGTTCCTCGTGCGGCTCCGCGAAAGGAAGGGCGGGATGCCAAGGACGTCTGAATAGGGCGTGGCGACGGCGGTGGGTGCGTGGACGTAGTCTTCTCTCGCGATATCTCTCCTCTAACGGTCGGAACATTTCAAAAAGGCAAGAGGCACGACCGGCTCCTGTCAATCACCGCGGGGGCGGAGTTAACTGCAGACGGTGCTTGCGCGAGCATGTGATGCGGGCTGGTGTCGCCCACCCGCTTGCTTTGCCTTCCTTGCTGGTTGTTGGGTGGCGATACCATGGACTCGGCCTGGCTCCGGGAGCTCCTCAACAAGCGGCTCCGGATCACGCTGGACTGCGGCGCGTACTTGGGCTGTCTCCGCCATGTGGATGCCGCCACGAAGGCTGTCGTGTTGGATCAAGGTGAGAACCGCGTGCGTGCACAAAGGGTGTGGTTATGGGAAGTAGGACAGAGTTAGGAGAGAAAGAGCTGACTTAATCCAGTATCAAGCCACCTAGAGCACAACTGTGCTGACGTCTTTGAGGAAGTTAAATGTTGCAGACGCAGAAGGATAGAATTCTGTGGAATGTCATTCAATCCCTTGATTCCTCAATGCCTGTCCACCATCTACAAGTTAGGAATGTGATGGAATACTTCCCACTGGCCTGAATGAGTGCAACTCTAGCAGTAGCTACATGCTTGATTAGTCTCTAATAATCAACATATTCTTGTCACCTTCAACATTGATTCCCTATGCCACCAATGATCAGTGGGAATCAGTTTGTACTGTTTACATGATGCAATTCAGTAACTCACCAAAGCTCCTATGGCAGCATCTTCCAAGCCTGTGACTTCTACTGTGTAAAACGAGGAGGACATTTGGAAGAAGGGAGTACCATCACTTGCATGTTCCCTTCCAAGCCACACATCATTCTTACTTGGGAATATGTCATTGCTCCTTTGCTGTTGCTGGGCCAAATCTTTGTACAGTCGCCCTAACACTCCAGATCCTGATTACCATCATCTCCAGGGCAATCAGGAATGTGCAACAAATGTTGGCCTAGCCAATAATACCTGTATTTAGTTAATGAATGGATGCTATCTTTGAAGGAGATGTGAAACTGTGGGAATGTCTGCCTGGTCATTTGATTGTATAAGTTCTGACTGCTTTGGAGAAGACTGGAGGAGGTATCTTGGTGTTTTGACCAATAATTATCCTTCAGTCACTATTACGGAAACAAATTATTTGTCATCCCATTGTATAAGGTGGCTGTGCCCAAACAGCAATTTGACTGTCTTATTTCCCATGTGAAGTTTGATTACATGAAATAAGCAAACGTCCCAGATGTTCCCAACAGAAAAAAACTACCGTCCACTGGATCATGGCCCCACCCCCGAGCACCAAACCACCATCTCCCAAACAATCCACAAGCTCATCACCTCAGGTGACCTACCCACCACCTCCAACCTCATTGTTCCCCAAACCCGCACCGCCCGCTTCTATCTCCTTCCCAAAATCCACAAACCTGAATGCCCTGGTCGACCCATTGTCTCCGCCTGTTCCTGCCCCCACCGAACTCAGCTCCACCTACCTAGACTCCATTTTCACCCCCTTGGTCCAGGAACTCCCTACCTACGTCCGTCACACCACCCACACCCTCCTCCTCCTCCAGAACTTCCAATTCTCCGGTCCCCAACACCTCATTTTTACTATGGACATCCAGTCCCTATACACCTGTATTCCCTATGCTGATAGCCTAAAGGCCCTCCGCTTCTTCCTGTCCCGCAGAACTGACCAATCCCCCTCCACCGACACCCTGATCCGCTTAGCCGAACTCGTCCTCACCCTCAACAACTTCTATTTCAATTCCTCCCACTTCCTACAGACAAAGGGGGTGGCCATGGGTACCCGCATGGGCCCAAGCTATGCCTGCCTCTTTGTAGGTTACGTGGAACAATCCCTCTTCCGTACCTACACTGGCCCGAAACCCCACCTCTTCCTCCGTTACATTGATGACTGTATCGGCGCCGCCTCGTGCTCCCACGAGGAGCTCGAACAGTTCATCCACTTCACCAACACCTTCCACCCCAACCTGAAGTTTACCTGGACCATCTCCAACACCTCTCTCTCCTTCCTGGACCTCTCTGTCTCCATCTCGGGTAACCACCTAGAAACCGATGTCCATTTCAAGCCCACTGACTCCCACAGCTACCTGGAATACACCTCCTCCCACCCACCTTCCTGCAAAAATGCCATCCCCTATTCCCAATTCCTTCGCCTCCGCCGCATCTGCTCCCACGATGAGACATTCCACTCCCGTCATCTCAGATGTCCTCATTCTTCAAGGACCGCAACTTCCCCCCCACAGTGGTCGAGAACGTCCTCGACCGTGTCTCCCGCATTTCTCATAACGCATCCCTCACACCCCGTCCCCGCAATAATAACCAAAAAAGAATCCCCCTCGTCCTCACGTACCACCCCACCAACCTCCGGATCCAACGCATCATCCTCCGACACTTCTGCCATTTGCAATCAGACCCCACCAAAGACATTTTTCCCTCCCCACCCTTATCTGCTTTCTGGAGGGACCACTCCCTCGTGACTCCCTTGTCCGCTCCACACACCCCTCCAGCTCCACCACACCCGGCACTTTTCCCTGCAACTCCAGGAAGTGCTCCACCTGCCCCCACACCCCCTCCCTCGGCCCCAAGAAGACTTTCCACATCAGGCAGATATTCACCTGCGCATCTGCCAATGTGGTATACTGCATCCACTGTACCCGTTGTGTCTACCTCTACATCGGGGAAACCAAGCGGAGGCTTGGGGACCGCTTTGCAGAACACCTGCGCTCAGTTCGCAGCAAACAACTGCACCTCCCAGTCGCGAACCATTTCAACTCCCCCTCCCATTCCTCAGACAGCATGTCCATCCAGAGCCTCCTGCAATGCCACAGTGACGCCACCTGAAGGCTGCAGGAACAGCAAATCATATTCAGCCTGGGAACCCTGCAGCCCAATGGTATCAATGTGGATTTCACAAGCTCCAAAATCTCCCCTCCCCCAACTGCATCCCAAAACCAGCCCAACTCATCTCTGCCTCCCTAACCTGTCCTTCCCCTCACCTATCCCCTCCTCCCACCTCAAGCCCCACCCCCATCTCCTATCTACTAACATCATCCCGCCCCCTTGACCTGTTCCGTCCTCCCTGGACCTATCTCCTCCCCACCCCCCCCACCTACACTCACCTTTCCTGGCTCCATCCCCACCTCTTCGACTTGTCTGCCTCCTCTCCACCTATCCTCTCCTCTATCCATCTTCTATCCGCCTCCTCCTCTCTCCCTATTTATTTCAGAACCCTCTTCCCCTCCCCCATTTCTGATGAGGGGTCTAGGCCCGAAACATCAAGCTTTCCTGCTCCTGTGATGCTGCTTGGCCTGCTGTGTTCATCCAGCCCCACACCTTGTTATCTATAATGGTCAAGATTTAACTTAAAATATTTACTGTAACATTCCAGCCAAAATCAATTTGGAAATAACAAGCAAGTTGTATTCTATACAACAGATAGCTGATATATGCAAAGATCCTACTGGGGCAAAATATATTTTTTTTCAAGAGCTCTCAGGGTTTTCTCAAAGTCGTTTTAATTTTGGGGACTATTGATTTTCACAAAATCATTTTAAGAGCTGATGCAGTCATGGTCTGTATTTCTGTTGTCAAATGTGGTATTTGGACTTGAGCAGAAGGAAAATTAGAAGAATAAATCAATATCCTCACTAATTAACCCACCATTAAAGTTAAAACTGCAATATGCAAGGAAAGCATTAATTTCCAAATGCTCCACTATTTAAATGGCGAAAGAGAACGGGCATGTCAACAAACTGTCAGTCACTTAAGAAAAAAATGTTCCTTTGCGCAAAAAGCCAGTACCCTAAATACCCTATACGGGTATAGCTTTCCTCCCCAACCTCTGGTAGTCCTTCCTTCTCCGCCTCCCCCACCCCCACCTCTTGGCAGACCTCCTACTCTCTTCTCCAGTCTGTCCTTGCCACTTTTTCCCCTCGCAGCTTACCCCTCTTCTTCCCTTTGCTTTGCAGCCACATCCCTGCTCTCCGTGCAACCACCCATCTCCCTTTGTGAGTTTCAGAATTCCTCTTAAAGGCTTTTCTTGCCACTGATCTGAATGTTGCTTTGCGTTTCCTGCCCCTTAAGTTTTCCTTTGAATTGGTCACCAAAGTCTATCATACCAAAAGTATGGGGAGTAGAACTCAAGGGTAATAAATGGGGAATGTGCTCCAGACAGATAACTTAATATTATGGAGCTGTTTAACAACCTAACAATCAAATTGTAAAAATTCAACTTAAGATACCATCTGCCATGAAAAGCATTTTTGGCAACACCACATGGCAGCCATATCAGCTGAAAAGGACAGGCAATTAGTTGCAACTGAAAGGGGAAGGGTTAGTGGGGATTTTATTGCGAAGAATATGAATTGTAACTTACAGTATCATCAGCTCGAAATTGTGGAGCAGCAGAGGGCTTGAAACTAAAAATGAGGGTGAGGGATGAAGCTGGAGTAGATATAGCCAGTCAAGGCGTAGAGTCCAAGAAAGAGAGTAAATCAATGATTTGAGCAATGAAGGTCAAGGGACAGGAGAATTAATGCAGGAATATGCAAACTGTCAAGATGCAAAGATGGCAAAGGCAAAAGTGAAGGATCTGTATCTGAAGATACATAGCACTTGTAAGAGAGTAAACAAATTGATAGCACACATTGAACAGAATAAATGTAATCTAATGACCGTTATAGTGACACAGCTGCAGGATGACCAGATTCGTTTATGAATGTTGTGATCGTCAAGAATAGAAAACTAGGGAAAGGAGTTAATTAAGGTGGCATTGATGTGATATTTAGGGATAACCTTGGCTCAGAAGATAAGCTGAATAAAATGAACACTTCAGGTTGATACGGTTTTGGCAACTGACAGTTAAAAAGCAAAGATCATAAATTGAGATAAAAAATAGGTCAGCCATAATCTAATTGAACAGCAGCTGAGGCTCATGGAATGAAATGGCCTTTTCCTGTTCTTGTTTGAAATTGATCAGTTTCTAACATTAATTATCTATCTTTCTGCAGTTGAAGATTTGGAAAATAACAGGAAGCTGCCTGGCATCAAAATGTTTTTTGGTTATGAGATCAGAGACTGTACGTATTTTTGATTCCTCCCTTTTTCTCTGAAGTATGTTTTTGCTGTTTTAAATGAAATGTCGTCATAATCCAATCCAGTGCCATTCCAGAAGAGAGGTGAATTCTTTTCCCGAAAGAGGACAGGCAGAATTGAAAAAGCTAATGGTATATACTCACTTGGATTGTCTTGGTAATCAACCTGCAGTCAACCTAGCCAAATTATTTGGCTATTTAGGTTGTAGAATGACTAGAGAAAGCAGCTTGCAAATACGTATTTATGTAAATGCATACATTTGCTGTTGAGAAATAAGGACAGAATAACATGCTAACTAGATGCTAGACATAAGTAAAACACTTGCATGTAAATAATCTTATTGAGAGCTCAAGTTTAGGTGAAGTGTGTTCAGTTCTGATGTGGGTGACACAATGTTAATACCTCCCTGATCGCAAGTCTTCAACAAGAATTTGAGGAACTGATTGGAAAATAGGTGCAATTGGTTTTCAAATGGTTCTTCAACTCCTGTACTTCTCATCAAGATGCCAAGTTCTGTGCAGGGTTCAGTGTGCACAGGTTATATACAGAAACATGGGCAGAGTTTGAATTCCATTTGCTTTTCCCACGTCATACGTGTAAGAATTTTGAAAATGTGTTTTCTGTGTTATTTCGACACACTGTAGTCCCTAATTGATGAAAGTGAGCTTTGAACCACTGCTATTTCTATAACAGGCAGCTGTTGGACCAGAATGTTGCCTACAGAGGTTGCACGTGCAGCCTACCAGGTCTTGTCCAAGATGTATAGAAGAACAACTAGGTGCAATTTTGATGGATGCTGTAGAAATGCTCATTCATTCAAAGGCTATTTCTTACCCCTGTTTATGGTCGATAGGCTGGAAATGCAGTGAGAAACAGCAGATGCTTAAGACAAGCAACACAGTCGTTAAGCATTAATAACCAGTTGACAATGAGGGAGTCTGTGCATGCAATGCAGTCTACTTGTTAGAGCAACTCTGACCAAGTTTGTGTACAAAAAGCAAGTTGATCACATATATACATCTTGTTTTATTTCCTGCATTTGTCAAATTTTATTTTTAATTTAATGTCTAATGTTATACCAAATGTTATCATTCTGAATTTACTCATGGGCTTTTTGAGTGAGAACAAGTATTGTGGTGTCTCGCACCAAACACTTGGACAGCTGTGCTCTTTCTCTTTCAAAAAAAAATTAGTTACACAAGTGAGCGGTAACATTGCCTCACAATTTGCTGTAACAACATGAGATCTCAGAGCAGAGTAGATAATTCAGCCCCTCGAACCTGTTCTGCCATGTAATACAATCATGGCTGATTTTATTTCGGCCTCAACTCCACATTCCTGCTTACTACCCATAACCCTTCAACCCATTACTAATTAAAGATCTGCCTATATCGTCCTTAAATTTTTTTTTTTTTTGGTCAGTGTCCTGGTGTCCACTGCACTCTGGAGTAGTGAATTCCACAGACCACAAGCCTTTGAAAGTAATTCCTCTTCATCTCTGTTTTAAATTTGCTGCACCTTGAGTGTAAACACCTATAGAGTGGGGATAAAGGAGTATTTTTCTGGTCGGCGATCAGTGGGTAGTGGTATGACTTTGGAATCAGTGTGGGCACCCCAATTATTTGCAATTTACATAGATGATTTGGAGCTGGGACCAAGGATAGCATGTCATAGTTCGCAAATGACACTACTGACATGAGTGGTAAAGTGTGCAGAGGACACTGAAAGCCTAAGAGGGATATAGATCGGCTGTGAATGGGCAAGGGTCTGGCAGTTGAAGTACAATGTTGGTAAATGTGAGGTCATCCAGGAATGACCGCAAAATGGACTATTATTTAAATGATAAAAAATTGCAGCATGCTGCTGTGCTGAAGGACTTGGGTGTTCTTGTGCATGAATCTCAAAGCTGGTTTGCACGTGCAGTAGGAAGTTAAGGCAAAGGGAATATTCATTGCAAGAGGAATGGAGTTGAAACACAGGGAGGTTATGCTGCAGTTGTGTAGGGTGCTGGTGAGGCCACATTTGGAGTACTATGTGCAGTTGGGGTTACTTGAGAAAGAATGTACTGGCACAGAATGGGGTGCAGAAGAGGTTCACTGGGTTGATTCCGGAGTTGAAAGGGTTGGCTTATGTGGAGAGATTGAGTAAACTGAGACTGTACTCATTGGAAGTTAGGAAAATGAGGGGGTGTCTTATAGAAACATAGAAAATTATGAAGGGATTAAATGAGAGAAAAGCAGGGAGGTTTTTTTCCCACTGGCAGGTGAAACTAGAACTAGGGAGCATAGCCTCAAAGTAAGGGGGACCAGATTTAGGACTGAGCTGAGGAGGAACTACTTCTCCCAAAGGGTTGTGAATCTGTGGAATTGTCTGCCCAGTGAAGCAGTTGAGGCTACCTCATTGAATATTTTTAAGGCAAAGATAGATTTTGAACAGTAAAGGAATCAAGGGTTACGGTGAGTGGACAAGTAAGTGGAGCTGAGTCCACAAAAAGATCAGCCATGGTCTTATTGAATGACAGAACAGTGTCGATGCGCCAGATGGCTTACTCCTCTTATTTCTTATGTTCTTATCCTGAAACTATGACCTCTCGTTCTAGATTGCTGCACATGAGGGAACATCCCTTTCAATGTCTACTTTGTCAATCCCCTTTGGCATCTTGTATACCTCAAATAGATTTCCCCTCATTCTTAACTCCAGAGCATGTAAACCCAAAATGCTCAATTTCTCTTCCTGAGGCCAATCCCTCACCTCTGGATACAATCGAGTGAACCACCTGCAAACTGATTGATTGTTCCTCTTAATCCTTCCCACTTTTTAGTATTCATCTAAAAGTTCATCTAAATCAGTAACCAATGGTCTGAATGATCAATTGCACAATCAGTGCACCAAATATGACAATTTACAACACAATATATCCTCTCTTGCAGTTAGTTTTCTGGCAAGTGAAGTTACAAATAAGGTTATTCCATTATAACCAATATAAAAGATTCAGTTAGATTCTGTAGGACTTTTCTCATCAGCAAACATTAAAGTGTCCTTTAAGTGAAAATACCTTGTGCATTAAATTCTTAGTTTAGTGAATGAAACAAAATAAATGTTATAACATAAAAGAAACATGCCAACATCAGAGGAACAGAAAAGCTGGCGTTTTGGGTCGGGACCCTTCTTCAGAAATGGGGGAGGGGTTGGGGCATCTGAAATAAGTAGAGAGAGGAGAGGACGGGTGGGGCTGGAGAAGGTAGGCAGGATGGTGATAGTGAGTGCAGGTAGGCAATAGTGGAGGTTGGTCCGTGAGGTGGGAGGACTGGATAGGTGGGAGAGAAGACGGACAGTTCAAGCAGGTGAGGATGACAGGGAGGGTTGGTCATGGGATGTGGTGAGGGTGAGGAGATTTTAAAGCTTCTCTCCCACCTATCCGCTCCACCTACCTCACTGACCATACCCCACCATCACCTACCTGCACTCACTATCACTATCCCACCTACTTTCCCCAGCCCCATCCTCCTCTCTCTTTATTTCAGAGCCCCTTACCCCTCCCCCATTTCTGAAGAAGGGTCCTGAAACATCAGCTTTCCTGTTCCTCTGATGCTGCATGCCTGTTGTGTTCCTCCAGCTCCACACTGTGTTATCTCTGACTCCAGCATCGGCAGTTCTTACTATCTCTGAAAGAAATATGCCAACTCCCGCTGAATTTCGTGCTCCCTCAAGTCATGTTTGTTGCTCCCCTCGAGGTGAGTAACATGACCTCCTTTGACTTGCAGAAGGATTGGCAGCAACTGAAAGGAGGAGAGCTATGGATCAGAAGTGTGAGAAGTTCCAAGAGGATGGCTCAGGGAACAGGACTGGCATGGTCAGCAGTGACTTGGAAAAGCCACAAGAGGGAAGGTTGAGAAGCAGGAATTTCCACAAGACAAAGGGTTCTGAAATAACCATTCAACCCTCTGTCAGACTTTATGGAAATTATCTTGTTAAAAAAAATTTTCAATGCTAAACAACATTGAACAACTTAGAACAGAGTTTTGTTGTTTGGAGCATGCAAGACCTGACAGCTTGAGACCAGTAACACTGTGTGGCCTCTGATACCAACATGAGGGGAATTAGGCCATCTCCTCCCTCAATATTGTGATTGTTACTCACATGACATTCCTGCACATAGTATTTTGGCAAACTATTTGACTGGGGTATAACAGCCATGCTAGATATTGCTTTCACCTGATACCCATACATGGGTACCTGATCTGCAAATAGAAGAGAAGAGAACTAGGCTGCTTTTTGAAGACTTGAGACCAATTGCATATCTCCACCCACTGCAGTCTGCTGAGTTCACCTAACTCGATTCCGAGGAATGGAATCTTCCTGGTTTATATGGCTCAGCTACTTATTGGATAAGCATATTGAACCAGGAAGTAGTAAGGATCCATATAGATTTTATTTGCGGTAAAGTTGCTGAAATTGCATGCATGTAATGTAACATAGATTCCATTTCTTAATTTGTGAATTTCCTGTTTGTTTCAGTGGAAATCCTTGATGCTTTGCCCACCAGATCCATGAATAAGTCAGCAAATAGCAAGTAGGTGACAGCTTGCTCATGATGCACAGCTTTTCTCATTTTAACTCCAATGACCTAGAAACATACCATTGCTGTTATTTCATTCTTTGTGCTATATGATGCTGACTGAATATTGTACCTTAAAGCTTCAATGATCAAATCCAGTCTAGTCCACCATGGTCCAAGCATTTTGGAGTAGCTTGCATTCCTCATATTACTCAGCAACCCAGTGATGGCAGAAAAGTATTCCTTGTGCTCATTTTCCACATCCACTTCTATCCTCAAAGACTCGAGGCCACACTCAGAATTGTTCCTTGAAATGAAGCAGAATTTTTATTATTTTCCATAAAAGCCATCTTTTGGAATGACTGAAATTTAGCATTGAATTAGAAGCATTTTTGTACTGCTAGCTCTTGTCCATTAATGAATGGATTAACTCCGATACTGCAAGTCCTCTTGCTTTCATTCAGAATCTGAAGGACCTTTCAGTGTCAGTTGAATTTGAATCTGGTCACAGCAAAACAAGACCAGTGTGCTGAACCATTCTGTTGAGCTACTAAATTTTGATTTTGATATTTGTGAGTTTGTTAGCCCCTAGCAACTGTCTGAGTCTCAAACTGTTGCAGTTTTCATCTCATTTTTGACTCTTGACATGAGATTCCAGTCTCACATCTGCAGTATCACTAAGTCTGCCCATTTCCACTTCTATAACATTGCCTGACTCCATTTCTACGTCAGTTTATCTGCTGCTGAAGCCCTCATCCATGCCTTTGTTATTTCTTGACTTGACTGTTCTAATGCAATTTTTGTCAGCTTCCCACATCTATTTTTCATATACTTTTCATATAAAGAACAAAGAAAACTACAGCACAGAAACAGGCCTTTCAGCCCTCCAAGCCTGCGCCGATCCAGCTCCTCTATCTAAATCTGTCACCTATTTTCCAAGGATCTATATCCCTCTGCTACCTGCCCATTCCTGTATCTGTCTAGATACATCTTAAATGACACTGTCGTGCCTGCCTCTACCACCTCCGCTGACAACGCGTTCCAGGCACACACCACCCTCTGCTTAAAGAACTTTGCACGCATATCTCCCTTAAACTTTTCCCCTTTCATCTTGAAATCATGATACTTAGTAATTGAGTCCCCCACTCTTTTGGGGGGGGGGGGTAGCTTCTTGCTATCCACCCTGTCCATACCTCTCATGATTTTGTAGACCTGAATCAGGTACCCTCCTCAACCTCAACCTAATCTACTCAACCTCTCTTTATAGCTAGTGCCCTCCATACCAGGCAGCATCTTGGTGAATCTCCTCTGCACCCTCTCCAAAGCATCCACATCCTTTTGGTAATGTAGTGACCAGACCTGTACGCAGTATTCCAAATGTGGTCGAACCAAAGTCCTATACAACTGTAACATGACCTGCCAACTCTTGTACTCAGAACCCCGTCTGATGAAGGAAAGCATACCGTATGCTGCCTTGACCACTCTATCGACCTGCGTTGCCACCTTCTGGGTACAATGGACCTGAACACCCAGATCTCTCTGTGCATCAATTTTCCCCAGGGCTTTTCCATTTATCGTTTAGTTACTCTTGAATTCGATCTTCCAAAATGCATCACCTCGCATTTGCCTGGATTGAATTCCATCTGCCATTTCTCTGCCTAACTCTCCAATCTGTCTATATTCTGCTGAATTCTCCGACAGTCCCCTTCACTATCTGCTGCTCCACCAATCTTCGTGTCATCTGCAAACTTGGTCATCAGACCATCTATATCTTTCTCCAGATCACTTATGTATATCTCAAACAACAGTGGTCCCAACACGATCCCTGTGGAACACCACTGGTCACGGTTCTCTATTTTGAGAAACTCCCTTCCACTACAACTCTGTCTCCTGTTGCACAGCCAGTTCTCTATCCATCTAGTTAGTACACCCTGGACCCCATGCAACTTCACTTTCTCAATCAGCGTAGCTTGGGGGGCCTTATCAAACGCCTTACTGAAGGATCATCCAAGACGCTACTGTTACTGAGGCCAAATCTTGTATATCCGCTGCTTATGTGATCACTTACCTACAGTGGCTCTCAGTTAAGCAACGTTTTGATTTTAAGTTACATCCTTGTTTTCAAATTGCTCTGTAACTTTGGCCACTCAAACACGGTCATTGTCTCCGGTCCCACAGTCCTCGTATCTGTGCTGCTCTGATTCTGATCTCTTGAGCATTACTAATCGCTCAACCATTGGTGTGCCTATAGATGCCAAGTGCCTAAGCTTTGGAATTTTTTCTGAATTTCTTCTCTAACCAGCTCCTCCTCCTTTGAAGTATTCCATTAAAGCATAACACAATATGCTGGAGAAACTCAGTAGACCTGGCAGCATCTGTGGAAAGAGAAACACTTAACATCTTGACTCGAGTATAGAAACATAGAAGATAGAAGCAGGAGGCGGCCATTTGGCCCTTCGAGTGTGCTCCGCCATTCATCACAATCATGGCTGATCGTCCAAATCAATAGCCTTATCTTGTTTTCTCCCCATAACCTTTGATCCCATTTGCCTCATGTGCTATATCTAGCTGCATCTTGAATACATTCAATGTTTTGGCATCAACTACTTACTGTGGTGAATTCCACTGGCTCACCACTCTTTGGTCGAAGAAATGTCTCCTTATCTCTGTCCGAAATGGTCTACCCCGAATTCTCAGACTGTGACCCTTGGTTCTGGACACACCCACCATCAAAATCCTCCCTGCATCTGCCCTGTCTTGCCCTGTTGGAATTTTATAAGTCTCTGAGCTTCTCTCTGAGCTTCTCTCTGAGCTTCTCTCTGAGCTT
>JAHRHZ010000133.1:4534182-4594762 GCA_024137785.1 Ginglymostoma cirratum
CTCTGAGCTTCTCTCTGAGCTTCTCTCTGAGCTTCTCTCTGAGCTTCCCCACCACCCCACATTATTTGTCTGAATTCTAGTGAAAACAATCCTAACCTAGTCAATCTCTCCTCATACGCAAGTCTCGCCATCCCTGGAATCAGCCTGGTAAACCTTCACTGCACTGTCTCAAGAGCATCCTTCCTTTAAAAGGAGACCAAAATTGCGCACAATTTTCTAGGTATGGCCTCACTAAGGCCATGGATAACTACAACAACACATCCCTGTTCCTGTGCTGAAAACTCAAAATCTCGCACAATGAAGGCCAACATATCATTTGCCTTCTTTACCACCTGCTGCACTTGCATACTTACCTTCAGCGTCTGGTGCACGAGGACACCCAGATCCCACTGCACATTCATGTCTCCCAATTTACAGCCATTCAGGTAATAATCTGCCACCTTGTTTTTGCTTCCCAAGTGAATAACCTCACATTTATCCAAATTATATTGCATCTGCCATTGATTTGCCCACTCACCCAACCTGTCCAGATCATGCTAATGGATCTCGGCATCTTCATCACTGTTCACCTCCCACCCCGACTTGGTATCATCTGCAAACTTTGAGATGTTATATTTTGTTCCCTCATGCAAATCATTCATATTTATTGTGAATAGCTGGGGTCCCAGCACCAAACCTGTGGCACTCCCCTAGTTACTGCCTGCCAATTTGAAAAGGACCCATTAATTCCTACTGTTTTCTCTCTGCCAACCAGTTTTCTATCCATCTCAATACACTTCCCCCAATCCCATGTACTTTAATCTTTGACAATAATCTCTTATGCGGAACTTCGTCAAAAGCTTTCTGGAAGTCTAAATATGCCACATCGACTCACTCCCCCTTGTCAACTCTTCTAGTTAAATCTTCATAGAATTCCAACAGATTTGTCAAGCATGATTTCCCTTTCATAAATCCATGCTGACGCCGTCTGATCCTGTCACTGCTTTCTAAATGCTCCGCAATAAAGTCCTTGATAACGGATTCTAGAATTTTCCCCGCTACTGATGTTAAGCTTACTGGTCTATAATCCCCTGTTTTCTCTCTACCTTCCTTTTTGAATATTGGAGTGACATTAGCTACCCTCCAATCTGCAGGGACTGTTCCAGAGTCTGTAGAACCTCGGAAGATGATCACCAATGCATCCACTATTTATACAGCCACTTCCTTAAGTACTCAACAATGTAGATTCAGGCCCTGGGGATTTATTCGTCTTCAATTCCATCAATTTTCCCAGCATCATTTGTCCACTAATATTGATCTCCCTCAATTCTTCCCCCTGACTAAATTCTCCAACATTTGTGTCCTCTCTTGTGAAGACAGAACCAAAGTATGTATTCAGTTGCTCAGCCATTTCTTTGTCCCATATTATACGTTCCTACGTTTCTGCCTGTAGGGGACTTCAATTTGTCTTCACCAATCTTTCTCTTCACGTGCTTTTAGAAGCTCTTGGCGTCAGTTTTTACATTCCCTGGAGGCTTGCTTTTGTACTGTATTTTGCCCTTATTAATCAATCCCTTGGTCCTTCTTTGAATTCTAAACTGCTCCCAATCCTCAGACATGTTACTTTTCTTGGCCAATCTGTGTACTTCTTCCTTGGATTGGATACCATCTCTAGTATCTTTTGTAAGCCATGGATCGGCCCTAATACCCATTTTGCTTTTGTTCCATTCAGAAGTAAACAGTTGTTGCAATTCCCCATGTATTCCTTGAATGTTTGCCATTGCATATCTACTGTCATCCCGAAAAGTAACTCTCCCCAATCTATTAAGGCCAACTCGAGCCTTATTTTCGTAGTTTTCTTTATCAAGATTCAGCACCCTCTTCTCCAAATCAACTGCCTCACTCTCCATCTTGATCATGTTATAGTGGCTCACCCCCAAGGGGTCTCCCACAGCTAGACTGGCAATGATTCCCTTCTCATGACAAAGTATGCAGTGTAAGGTGGCCTGCTGTGTGTTTGGTTCCTCCACATATTGGTCAAGAAAACTGTCCTGTATACAACTCCAGAATTCCTCCTCTATGGCATTGTGGCTAATTTGATTTGCCCAATCTATGTGCAGATAAAATCACCCATGATCACCAATATTCCCTTATCAGATGCATCTCTAATTTCCTGTTTAATGCCATTCCCAACATCACCACTGCAGTTTGGGGGTCTATACATGACACCCACTAATGTTTTTTGCCTCTTGGTATTTCTAAACTTTACCCCTACAGACTCAACATTGTCAGAGGTAATATTGTTCCTCACTATTGTTAATTTCCTCTTTAACCAGCAATGCCACTCCTCCACCTTTTCCTTTTTGTCTGTCCCTCCTAAATACTGAATACCGTGGGACATTCAGTTCCCATTCTTAATCGCCGTGCAGCCATTTCTCAGTAATTACAATTATTATTGTACCTGTTTACATCTATCCACATGATTAGTTCATCCACTTAATGCATGGACCATTTGCAATAAATGCATAAAGCCTTTAAGCATGTCTTTTTAACATTGTCTCGCTCTTATTTTTCTCAATAGTACTGTTTGAATTTTGTCCTTGGTTTCTCTGCCTATCTCTTTGCTTATTCCCTTTTCTACCTTTTGTTTTTGTCCTTGCTCGTCCCTCCTCTGACTCCTTACATAAGTTCCCAACGCCGTGGCGTATCGGTTTAAACCCTTACCAACCACTCGAGTAAACACTTCACCCTGGGATATCAGTCCCAGACCTGTCTAAGTGTAACTCTTCCAATTTGTACAGGTCCCACCTCCCCCTGAACCGGTCCCAATGTCCTAGGAATCTGAAACCTTCCCCTGACTGTGTTTTTACAGCCACATATTCATCCAATAGACCCTGTCGTGTACATGACTCTTCTGAACCAGTTCAGAATCAACTTTAGCAGGTGCCTGTCTCTCCCCTTAATTTTTTGTGAAATATGTAGTATTATCAAAGGCTAAGAATACGAATGAATGAGACAATGCTGGCATAGTGGTAATGTCACTCCTTTCATTATTTAGAGGTGGCACAGTTTCAGATCCCATATCTGGAGTTCT
Source organism: Ginglymostoma cirratum (assembly GCA_024137785.1). NCBI lineage: Eukaryota > Metazoa > Chordata > Chondrichthyes > Orectolobiformes > Ginglymostomatidae > Ginglymostoma > Ginglymostoma cirratum. The sequence continues at coordinate 4,537,256 of JAHRHZ010000133.1, forward strand.
GAAAGTAGTCTTTGTGATGATAGCAATTTTTATTAGGAAAATCCCATTTGGGTAAATAGACAAGGTCTTTTCATGGGGTGGCTGGCTGGGTCCGAAACTAGAGGGCATAGGTTTAAGGTGAGCGGGGAAAGATTTAAAAGGGACCTAAGGAGCAACTTTTTTACGCAGAGGGTGGTGTGCGTATGGAATGAGCTGCCAGAGGAAATGGTTGAGGTGTGTGCTATCACAACGTTTAAAAGGCATCTGGATGGCTATGTGAATAGGAAGGGTTAAGAGGGATGTGGGCCAAATGCTGGCAAATGGGACGAGGTTTACTTAGCAGGTCTGGCAGCATCTGTGAATGAGAAAATAGAGTTAATGTTTCAGGCCCAGTCCCTTTAACTCTGTTTTTTCCTTCACAGATGCTGCCAGACCTGCTGGGCTTTTCCAGCAATTACATTTTCAAACCTGATTTACAGCATCCGCAGTTCTTTGGGTTTTTCTTTGAGATTTATTTAGAATATCTGGCATGGACCAAAGGGTCTGTTTCCACGCTGTACAGTGTCTCTAAAATGAAGGACCTGATTTCATCGGTCTGATAGGTCAATAACTAGGTGACGTAGAATATAGTTAGAAGGTAGTGGAGGAGTAATTATTTTTATTCATTCGTGGGCCGTGGACATTGCTGGATGGCCACCGTTTATTGCCTGTCCCTACTGTTGTCGCCCATAGTGTGTTGCATCTTTGGATCTCACTGTCTGGGAAAAATCACAAAGGCAGAAACCCACAACACATTTCAAAGAAAAACACTTGTGTTGCCATAACCTACGGAGTTACAGACCAAGAGCTGGAAGGTTAGATTAGACTGAATAACTTTTGAGTGGTAAGGATATAAAGAACTGAATAGCCTCATGTTCGATGTGCTTGTCTGCAGTCTTGAAATTCCTGCCCCTCTTCAAAGATAGATGCACCAAACTTCATGTTATCTCAGTGTATGCCTGTTTTCATAAAGTATTATTACGCACAATTTGCTTGCAGTGTCACTTCTCTGTTATGAATATCATATTAATTTTGAATAAGATGAAAGTGGGGAGTCCCTCTGGTTAGTTCGAAAAGGGTCCGTCAATCAAAATTGAGAATCACTGGCTTAGGCTATAGAGCAATGACTATTTTTATCACTACAGTTTTAGGGCAAGTCAATTCAAACACAATTTGAATGAGATGTCATTAAATTTCTTTTTGAAGATATGAACAAGGTACAGGAGCAGGTTATTTGATCCCTGTTCTTTCATCTGGAAGATCATAGTTGATTGTGTTCTGGAATCCACATTATTATGTAGCTTGAAAACGTTTCAACACTTGTTTAACGTAAATCCATCTCTACCTTAAAAATATTCAAGGCTGTAGTTCGGGAAGACAGTTCCAAAGAGTCATGACTCTCAGAATATTTTACCTTATCTCTGCTTTAACTGGGTAGCCCTGAATTTTTGGTTCTTCTATAAGACTAGAACGTCCTTTCCATCAACACTGTCTAAAAGACCCCTGGCTTCTTGATGTTTCAAACAGCCTCTCACTTCTAAAGTGCCAGCAAATATAAACCTGCCCTGCCTGCCCATTCTGTTTTGCTAAATCTCTAAACTGCCCTCGATGCATTTACATCCTTCTTTAAATAAGGTAACCAGTCCTGTGCACAGTACTCCTCATATGGTTTCCTCAGTGTCCTGTATAGCTGAAGCATGACCTCTTACTTTTTATTCATTTGCCCTTCCAATAGATTGTTATCCTTTTTGGTAAGTCCTAATTACTTCTGTATCTGCATTCTAACCGTTGGTGATTCATGCACTAGGACATACAGATCCCTGTGCATCACTGAGCTCTGCAATCCATCTTTGTTTAGACAATATGTTACTTTTTCATTTCACACTCTACTCGCCAGGTTTTTGCCCACTCTTACTTTATTTATGTCTTTTGTAACCACCTTGTGTTTTCACAGCTTAGTTTCCTGCTATCTTGAGTCATCAGCAAACTTGGCAACCATACCTCTGGTCCCTTTATCCATAGTATTTGTGTAAATACTAAACAGTTGACGCTCCAGCACCCATCCCTCTGCTACCACATTCATTACATCTTGCCAAGCTGAAAAAGATCTATTTTTGCCTCGTTTCTGCTTCCTGTTAGCCAGCTAACGTTCTATCCATGCCATTAAGCTAGTCCCTTCCCTAAAGCCATCACCTCATACCTTACACACTAGCCATAAGTCACTTTATCAAATGCCTTCTGCTTTGTTGCAATCCAAATAACTGGCAAACTGTTCCTAGGTAGATGCCAGTACAGCTGTTCAGCCAGCCGTCTAGAGGTTCACGGCATCTCCAACTCCCAGTTTTTCTCAAGAGACTGTGGTTCATGTAAGATCTTAATGTTGAGCTAATCTATTCATACCAAAGAGTGAGCTTGTCTCTTTGGAATTGTGACTAAGTACAGCTACTTTTGACTCTAATTTTTAACATGAAAGATTCTAGGTTCAGGCTTTGAGTATATTTTCAGTACAGCACTATGGGAATGTTGTACGGTCAGAGATGCCATCTTTCACTTGAGATGCTAAACCAGGGTCCTGGTTGCCCTTGCAAATGGATGCACAAGATCCCATAACACCACTATCGAGAAGCATGAAGGGAGTTATTCCTGGTTCATACTTACCCCTCAATGAACATCATTTTAAAGAAGAAACTGATTATTTGGTCATTATTACGGTCCTGTTTGTACGAGCTTGCTGTGTGCAATTTTGGCAATTTTTGAAGCGTTTTGAGATATCTGACGCTTAGGAAGAGTGCTACAAGAATGACTGTTTTATAACAAACTTATGTATGTTATCCAGGCCTGTGTTGTACAGAAGTTAATACCTGCTTTTGAAGCTGAGAGAACAGATATAATTTATACCTCAGATAACAAGGTGTAGAGCTGGATGAACACAGGCCAAGCAGCATCAGAGGAGCAGGAAGACTGACGTTTCGGGCCTGGACCCTCCTTCAGAAATGGGGGAGGGGAAGGGGAATCTGAAATAAATAGGGAGAGAGGGGGAGGCGGAGAGAGGATGGATAGAGGAGAAGATAGGTGGAGAGGAGACAGACCGGTCAAAGAGGCGGGGAAGGAACCAGTAAAGGTGAGTGTAGGTGGGGAGGTAGGGAGGAGATAGGTCAGTCAAGGGAGGACGGACAGGTCAAGGGGGCGGGATGAGGTTAGTAGGTAGGAGAGTGGGGTGGGGCTTGAGGTAGGAGGAAGGGATAGGTGGGTGGAAGGACAGGTTAGGAAGGTGGGGACAAGCTGGGCTGGTTTTGGAATGCGGTACGGGGAGGGGAGATTTTGAAGCATGTGAAGTCCACATTGATACCATTGGGCCGCAGGGTTCCCAAGCGGAATATGAGTTGCTGTTCCTCGAACCTTCGGGTAGCATCGTCGTGGCACTGCGGAGGCCCTGGATGGAAATGTCATCTGTGGAATGGGAGGGGGATTTGAAATGGTTTGTGACTGGGAGGTGCAGTTGTTTAGTGTGAACTGAGCATAGGTGTTCTGCAAAGCGGTCCCCAAGCCTCCGCTTGGTTTCCCTGATGTAGAGGAGGCCACAGCGGATGCAGTATACCACATTAGCAGATGTACAGGTGGACATCTGCTTGATGTGGAAAGTTGTCTTGGGGCCTGTGACGGGGGTGAGGGGGGAGGTGTAGGGACGGGTGTAGCACTTCCTGCGGATGCAGGGAAAAGTGCCGGGTGAGGTGGGACTGGTGGGGAGTGTGGAGTGGACAAGGGAGTCACGGAGAAAGTGGTCCCTCTGGAAAGCAGGTAAGGGTGGGGAGGGAAAAATGTCTTTGGTGGGGTCGGATTGCAGATGGCGGAAGTGTTGAAGGATGATGCGTTGGATCCGGAGGTTGGTGGGGTGGTACGTGAGGACGAGGGGGATTCTGTTTTGGTTGTCATTGCGGGGAGGGGGGGTGTGAGGGATGAGTTGCGGGAGACACGGTTCTCGACCAGTGAGGGGTGGGGGATGTTGCGGTCCTTGAAAAACGAGGACATCTGAGATCTCTTCCCACCTCAAGCCCCACACCGATCTCCTACCTACTAACCTCATCCCACCCCCTTGACCTGTCCGTCCTCCCTGGACTGACCTATCACCTATCTCCTCCCTACCTCCCCACCTACACTCACCTTTACTGGCTCTATCCCTTTGACTTGTCTGTCTCCTCTCCACCTAGCTTCTCCTCTATTCATCCTCTATCCGCCTCCCCATCTCTCCCTATTTATTTCAGATCCCCCTTCCCCTCCCCCATTTCTGAAGAAGGGTCTAGGCCCGAAACATCATACTTGCTGCTCCTCTGATCCTGGTTGGCCTGCTGTGTTCATCCAGCTCCACACCTTGTTATCTCAGATTCTCCAGCATCTGCAATTCGTACTGTCCCTGAAATAATTTATACCTCACCGTTTACATAAAATTATGGGGAAAGCACTGCCAATCATAATTGTTTGTTTGTATTTTTGTTTTGAAGTGACTCAAGAGATAAACTGGAGGACACAACTGCAGGGAAGGATTTTGGAGAGCAGCATTTTTCAGGTACTTGAGCAGAGTAATTTTCCAGGTAGCTTTTGGCATGGAGGCACCCATTAAGTAAAATTGACGAACAGCATTAAACTTGTTGGCCTTGAGAATTGAGAGAACAAATGGTTGCAGTTCTGAAGATGTCAAATCAGGTTACAGCAAACTGTGGCAGTTTTTAAAAAAATCTTGACTTTTCCAGCATTGAGTGGCAGGTTGGGTAAATAAATTTATGGTGTACCTCAATGTAGAACAATGCGACTAAATCATGTTCTGGAAGTAAACAAAACAGCTTAAGAAATGAAAACATTTTAAATGGGTTTTTGGCGTGCAGATACACACATTAAAGAAGTCAGAGTCATTAAATAGCAAAGATTATCTTTGAATTTGTGTCTAGAGATATAGATCACATAACTTTTAAGACCTGGGGCTCCAGGTAGATTATTCTGTGCATTTTTGGGAACCACAGTGTAAGGAGTGGTATAAAATTGACATAAGGTACAACATGGGTTGTATTCTGAGTTGAACTGGAATTATCAGTCAGATTGGAAAAACCTTCTTAAATTTTCTAGATGAAGAACTCATTCGAGCTGTTAAGTTTAGGGAATAGCCTCATAAGAACTTATAAGATTGTGATGATTATGATTCGTGATTTATGTCTAGCAGTTGATGAGATGGTAACATAAAGACTCACATTAAGATAATTGAGGAAGATCTACAAGATCAGTTACAAACTTAGGTGGTTAGAATGTGCAAATCTGTGATACATCACTGTAAAAGCAAGTCTTTAAAATTGAATTGGTTGTCTGAAAGAGGTATTTAAAAGAATACAGTGCAAGTTGGATTGGGTGAGGTGACTGGTGAAGAGACCTGATGGGGTAAATGTACTCTGTAATGGGAAGGTCTGTGAAGTTGGTTGGGGAATCTGTTATTTACGGATTGATAAAAGCAGCACCTTCTACGCATGCGACTGTCATCTTCCAACGAGCTGATCTGATCTGTTCTTTGGCACTTAGTAATCTGGTTGTTAATATGGCTGTTCACGTAATTAGGAACTTTTACGGTATTGTCAAATTTGCCAGACGTTCTCACAGCCTTTTTGTGACGTTGAAGATCCCTGGTCATAGAATAGTAGAAGCCCTTCAACCCATCACATCTGTGCTGATCATCAAGAACCTATTTACTCTAGTTCTACTTTCCAGCACTTGGCCTGTAGTCTTGTTTGCTGTGGTGTTTCAAGCATTTCGCCTAACACATCTGAAAATGTTGTAATGGTTCCTTCCTCTGTGACCATTTCAGGCATTAAGTTCAGATACTCCTCATCCTCTGGATGAAAAAAATTCTTCTTTAAATTCCTTCTCAACCACCTCCCATTTACCTTCAATACATGCTCCCTTACTAAAGGGTAAAGCCTCTTCCCATCTGCTGTATCAATGCCCCCTCATAATTTTGTACACTTCAGTTAGGTCCTTCCACAACTTTCTCTGCTCTAAAGAAACAACCCCAGCCTATCTAGTCTCTCTTCATTGCTGAATCATTCCACCCCAAGCAATATCCTGGTGAATCTCTTCCCCACCACCACCACCCCCCCCTCATGTAGTCACATCCTTTCCATAGTGTGGATACAGGACTGCAGACAGTACTCCAGCTCCACCATAACCTCAGGAACAGAAACAGAATTTATTGGTAAAGCTCAGCAGGTTTGGTAGCATCTGTGAAGAAAAAAATCACAGTTAACATTTAAGGTCCTGTGACCCTTCCTCTGAGTTGTTCTTTCAGTTTTTATCCACCATAACCTCCCTGCACTTGTATATATTGCTTGACTAATGAAGTATCCCATATGTCTTCAGGGGCTCTTGTGGTGCAAAGATGCTGCCCTGCCTCTGAGCTAAGAGGGCTGGGTTCAAGTTCCACCTGTTGTAGAGGTGTCTAATAACATTTCTGAACAAGTTGGGGTGAGGAAGATATCTCCTATGCTGCCTTAATCACCTAGCTATTGTATTGTCTTCAAGCATCTGTGGACATGCACACTAAGGTGCTTCTGATCTTCTGTATTTCCTACAATCCTACTTTTTATTGTTTAATGCCCTTGCCTTGGTAGTCCTCCAAAAAATGCATAACTTCATAATTTTTAGGATTGTAGTCCATCTAGACCCTTCAGTAAGCACTCCCAGCTTTTGTCATATACTCATCAAACCTCTTACATTCATATCTAGATTGTAAATGTATACTTAAAAACAGCAAGAGACGCAGCACCAAACATTGTAAGACATCGGGGTGGCACGGTGGCTCAGTGGTTAGCACTGCAGCCTCACAGCACCAGGGTCCCGGGTTCGATTCCAGCCCCAGGTGACTGTCTGTGTGGAGCTTGCACATTCTCCCCGTGTCTGGGTGGGTTTCCTCCGGGTGCTCTAGTTTCCTCCCATAGTCCAAAGATGTGCAGGCTAGGTGGATTGGCCATGCTAAATTGCCCATAGTGTTCAGGGGTGCGTGGGTTATAGGGGAATGGGTCTGGGTGGGATGTTCCAAGGCTCGGTGTGGACTTGTTGGGCCGAAGGGCCTGTTTCCACACTGTAGGGATTCTAATGATATCACTGGACACGGAATTCCAGTCGCGCACACAACCTTCAGTTATCACTTTGTACCTCCTACCACAAATCAAGTTTGTCAAATTACCCTGGATCCCACGGGCTCTTATCTCTTTGACCAGTCTCCCATGCATAACTTTGTCAAAAGCCTGACTGAAGTCCACATGGACTTGACTTTGACCAATTTATTCTGTTTTTCATTAGATTTATTATTAAACTTATTTTATTGGATTTTTAATTGTCTAAATTCACACTCCCAAGGAGTTCCTCTCATTGGGTGTAGATTTGTGCTCTCATCCCCAGAGACACATTCAAGTCTTTGTCTAACTTAAAGTTCTGTGCATGAAATTTTCTTGGACGTGAATTTGGCTTCACAAGCTGTTGCTGTGGTTCAGGGTATCAGTCGCCTTGCAAATCACTAGCTCTGACTAGAAATGTTTTTATAGAATATTTTCCCAGAATGGCTGCCCTGATTTCTGTTCCCATAGCAGGGGAAGAGCATTTCTAGACACTGAACATCAGCAAGAAAATAAGTTATGCACCAGGCTGTGGCTCGACCCTGATCAGTACAATGGGAAATGTCACTTTACAATTTTCTACTCCTTGACCAGCTTTCAGATCATTTCTCCTTGCCCTCGGATACACATGATAAAGGCCATGTAGTTCATTGCCCACCAATTAATTCCGTACATTTTCTTGTCTTTCTTTTCTATTTTTCTGCCTCCCTGCACCCATCCAACTTCCCAAATAAAAGCATCGGTTGTTCTTTTAAAGTATTGTGGGATTTCTGATTCTACCATCGTGGGTAGAAAGCCAATGCTTACATTGCTCACCCTGTGGCACTGAAGCTAAAATAATTCATTCAATTCAAACTTCTTGTAAGGCAAATACAGAGTGCAAGATAACAAGCATGGGGCTGGATGAACACAGCAGGTCAAGCAGCATAAGAGCAGGAAAACTTGACGTTTCGGGCCTAAACCCTTCATCAGAAATGGTGCTCGGGAGTGGGGTCATGATCTAGGGGGCGGTAGGAGGAGGTGTCAGAGAGTTGGTGCCTGGCCTCAGCAATGTAGAGGTCAGTGCGCCATACTACGACTCCCCCTCCCTTGTCCGCGGGTTTTATGGTGAGGTTGGGATTGGAGCGGAGGGCTGCACGTTCTGCGGGGGAGAGGTTGGAGTGTTTGAGAGGGGTAGAGAGGTTGAGGCGATTGATGTCTCGACGGCAGTTGGAGATGAAGAGGTCGAGGGAGGGTAGGAGGCCTTGGGGTGGTGTCCAGGAGGAGGGCTTGTGTTGGAGGCGGGAGAAGGGGTCAGTAGAGGGAGGGTTAGATTCGCGGTTGGAGAAGTAAGCGTGGAGGCGGAGGCGGCGGAAAAACTGCTCAATATCCAAGCGTGAGCAGTATTCGTTGACATGTGGGTGGAGGGGGACAAAGGTGAGCCCTTTACTGAGGACTGACCGTTCGTCCTCAGTAAAGGTAAGGGGGAGGTCTGGGGGGATGGTGAAGACGCGGCAGGGCTCAGTGTTGCTGTCTCCTCTGGAGCTGCTGGCTGTGGAGGCAGTGGGCGGAGCGTTGTCGGCTGTGGGTGGAGTTGTGTTGGCGTCGGCGGTGGGTGTTGTCAGCTTCGGCGGTGGGCGGAGCGGCGGCGGCAGCAACAGCGATGACAGTAGTGTCTGTGGTGTTGGTTTAGGTGATGGAGGCGGTGGTTTCAGCAGCGGCAGCGTTCGCTGTCCTGGAAGTGGGGTACCCGGCGGTGGCGGCTGTGACGTCATCAGTGGGTTCTCCAACAGTGGCCAATGGCGGCGGGTACATTGTGGGAGAGGTCCTGGGTACGGCTGGGGATTTGGGAGGTGGGGGAAGCCCGTTTTGTGTGGTGGGTATCAGTCAGTTTACTGTACTTACGGTTTTTGGTGTCCAATAAAGCTGAGTAGAATTGTGAATTCAAGCTGTGGATCCTACGGAGAATAAAAAACAGGAGAGGTCCTTTGCAGGTCTGGGAGAGGGAGGCTCTGAGCTGGGGGAGTCTTGATTGTAGTGCCTGGAGATGCCTGCGCATTGCTGCAAGTGTGTGTTTCAGGAGTCGCAGGGAGAAGCACTTCTGGAGGGTCTCAATGTTCTCCATGTAGATATTGTCACGGTTGGGGCCAAATTGGGAAGGCTTGAATGTGGATTGTAGTCCATTGGGGATGATCTGGTTCTGTAGGCAGGTACTAAGAAAGGTGATGTGGCTGTAGTACCTGGTTTGCTTCAGGACGTGGTCGAGCAGTTTCAAGGCCGAAGAGGTTATGAGAGAGTTGCAGTGGGAGGGAGATTCCCTGATGTTTGTCTGGAGGGAGGAGGGTAACTTCTTCAGGGTAGGCATCCTTAGAAGAGGCTTCGCAGTGGGGTTAAAATTGTATCAGAGATAAAAGGTACTGCAGATGCTGGAGAATCCGAGATAACAAGCATGGGGCTGGATGAACACAGCAGGTCAAGCAGCATCATAGGAGCAGGAAAACTTGACGTTTCGGGCCTAAACCCTTCATCAGCATTTCTGATGAAGGGTTTAGGCCCGAAACGTCAAGTTTTCCTGCTCCTATGATGCTGCTTGACCTGCTGTGTTCATCCAGCCCCATGCTTGTTATCTCGGATTCTCCAGCATCTGCAGTACCTTTTATCTCAAATACAGAGTGCATTTCTTTATGCCATTCCTGTAGTCCTTCTCTTGCTTCTATAATTTGAAATAGCGTCATCATTTCTATCCTGTTTATATATTGAAAAGTTTGAGGTCAACCTACAGACACTTGAAGTCCTTCCAGGCCTTTTAATAATTTCTCCCTTTGTTCTGCTCTAAACTGTTTCCAGGACTTGGCTGTCCCTTGAGCCAGAACTTAGCAAGGTATTCGAGACCTGTCATGAGCATGTAGAACTTGAAGTTTACTCTGTATGGTTTGGTAATTTGTTTGCTCTGTGAATTCTCTACCACCTGGTTCCCCTCCTAATATAGAACTAAGTCACCTGCCATTTACTTGAGCCTCAGTGCTACAATTTCATTCAGTGCTTTGAAGGAAAATTGATAAATTAGACTCATTAGAATAAATGTTTGAGACCAGTATGTCCACAACAATTGCCTTTTGTCTGGAAAGAAAAAATACATTTGAAAGATGCATGACAACAGAGATGATGCTGTTTTGTGCTTTCCTCCTTTTCACCACCGCCCCCCCCCCCCCCCCTTCCCCTACACAAGTTGGCACAAGTTCATTTGTATGTATGGTTATAAATTGTATGCTTGCAATTGCATGGTTGTAAATGCTATTGATTTTTTTTTTCCAGAGTTGGAGGATGAAAGTCTGAAATATGCAGTCATCGATCAATTTCACCAAAAGTTTGGTCCTGCTGTAAGTTACAGTACCGTTGCCCTTTCTCCTCAAAACACTAATCATACACTGAGTTTCAATAAGTTACTGCCTGTTTAGTGGAACAGGAAGGGAGATTAGTACTGAGCTTTCCTGACGAGCTCTGTGTAAATTGAGTGATCTGCCTTTTCTTTTTAAGCTAGAATTGAAAGAATTTAAAAATAAGTTTTCCCACACCCTAGAGCACTCACTTATCCTGAAAAAAATCCCACTGAAGATCCTTGCATCTTCTGACTTTCTATCCAGATGGCCATTATTTATTTTCACCCTGCATGTCGGCATTTGGGAAGCTTTTTGTGAAGCTATCCATCACTTACCTAGTACTATCTGTACACTTCCCAGCAAAAGTCACAACATTGAGATCACAACAATTCTGGCTTCTTTTTTCCTTCCTCTCCTCCACAGGACCAATTCTTGCTGTATTAATATCACCTGATTCAGCAAACATAAGGGATCAGCTGTTAACACCCAGCATTTGACCAGTTTCAGACAGGATAAGATTCTTAGTCCATCTCTTCTGGGTATCTCCAGTCTTCGTATTAGAATTTCTCATAACCCAGTATCCCATTTCCTGATGCTGTCTAGTTCTTTCTTGAAACCCATAAGGGTTTTTTTTTTGTTGCAGCACCCATGTTGAAAATCTGTTCAATGTACTATTTTTTAGTAAAAGAAAATGTTCTAGATTTCAGTTCTTTTTATTTCCTTTATTCTCTTGACCTTGATTTATGTGTATATAAACTCATTGTGCTTAAATTGTATATCTGGCAGAAAGGTTTATTTAGATCCTCTTTGTCCATACTTCAAAAGTAAAAAAGTAGGCCGTTCAGCCTCTTGAGCCTGCTCAGCCATCAATTTGCTTAGCTTCAATAGATTTCTCTCACACTCCCTAACTCTGTTGATTCTCTGAGAGAGCAAAAAACCAATTGTGTGAAGAACTTTCTCTTCTTTTCATTCCTCAATGAAGTACCTGCACCCCAATATCCTAGATTCCTGGCCAAAGGAAACAACTGCACTAACCCTGCAAAGCCCCTTTTAAAATCTTGTTTCAATTGGATCACCTCTCATTTTTACAAACCTGAGACCTGGGTATCAAAATCCTGCACAACGGTAGCAAGACTTCTTTATTCTTGTGCTCCAATTTCCTTACAAAAAAGGCCATCATGCCTTTTTGCTTTCCTAATTGTTTGCTTATTGCTAACTTTGTTCCCTGTAGACTATCGAGATAGATTTGTAAGTTCAGTTCTTGTAATTTTTAAAAAACTTTCTTAATTTGAATTCAGTTATTTTAATTTGAAAATTGTTTTGCTTTTCTATCTTAATTACCAAAATGAATATCCTCACGCGTCTCCACATAATACCCTATCTGCCATCTTGTTGCCCACTTAGATAACCTTGCATAATTCAACGTATTATTTTAACAGCTTTCTGTCTTCTCTTTTTGAGCACTGGAACACTGAATTGTCAATATTTTCTCCCTTTTAGCCAAGGGCATCAGTGTGTCTTTTTACCTTTTAATGTATTAATTTGTTTTTAGGATGTTAAGTACAGTATCTGAATTGCTGTTGGTAATAGGTGATTCCTGGAGGGCTGTTTGTCTGACTAATATGGCTGAGCATGATTCAATAATTCTACCACCAGTATATCAGCCTAAAATGTACATACCTTATGGACAAAGTTGAGCAGACTCTATCTGTTATGCTTCCCTACAACTGATCATTTCCCAGGCTAAATGTGATACTGAGACAAACGCCTGATGTTCCTTTGGAAGGGAAGACTCATGCCTTTTACCTACCCTAATAGTTGAGAAAAGGGGAAATGGGGAAGACATGCTACAATTTTGTTTTAATAAAAGACAAGTAAATGGTGGGCAGTTGACTGCAGCTGGTTGCTGATACATGGGGAGGTGATGGCATCTAATGTTGTCACTGAACTGTAGATTGAGAGATCAAGGAATACTCTGAAGATCTGTGTTTGTATGCCACCATGGCAGATGGTGGAATTTGAATAAATGTTATCTGGAATTGTCTGTTGATGACGGTGAAACCATTGTCAATTGCCATCACAATGCATTTAGTTTGTTCACATCCATGTCGGGAAGGAAATGTGCCATCCCTACCTCATCTGGCCTACGTGTGGAATATCTAAAGCCATGTGGGTTGACTCAAGTGCTGTCTGCAATGGCTGAGCAAGCCACTCACTCCTATCAAACTATTAAAAAGTTTCAAAAGAATGAAACTGGATGGAATACCTGTGCTCTACCTAGACACTGGAAGCAGCAGCAAACTTGGCAAAATCCTCCTTAGGCATATGCCTACACCAATCTGCACACATGCACACTATCCCTACCCCACATACTCACCTGTCTCCCCCTCAAAAGTATGCATGTGCACCTCCCCCCTCCCCACAGATGTGAAAACTACCCCAACATGCACAGCGCCCCCGACACGCATGCACACACCCACACGTTCCTCCCCACCACACAAAGAACATGCTCACCTACCCCCCCCAGCCCCGCCCCACCAGACATGCAGTGCCAAACACAGCCCATGCCCAAAACCTGCTGATTGATGCAACAGTGCACCTCCATGTTGAACCCACTTTAAGGGAGTAGCAAGGGCGTGGAGCAAACTCAGGGTGGGCGCTTTCATTTTTGATGACAGAGTGGCTGTGGGGCACCAGTATCTGGTAAAGTTGGCAGGGTCTGCAGCAGATGCTCAGGGAAAAACATACTTGACCTCATGGTTTCACCTGTAGATTCACTGGTAGGATTAGCCATGTGGAGATGATGTCCAGCATATTTTGTCGCGCTGCCACTGCTAAATGGAATAGATTTAGAATAGATCTAGCACTTCAAGACTAGGCCTCAATGAGGCACTACTCAAACACCATATGCAACCTGTGTCCCAGAATGTACCCTACTCTACAATTGCTATTAAGCTAGTGAATCAGACCTGGTTCACTGAAGAGTGCAGCAGGGCATGCCAGGAGCAGCACCAGACAGCTGAAAATGAGGTGTCAGTCTGGTGAAGATACAAAACAGGAATCCATGCATGCCATTCAGCATAAGCAGCAAGTGATTAGTTGAATCGCTTAACTCAATCATCAGATCTAAGCTCTGCAGTCCTGCTGCGTTTGCCATGAATGGTGGTGGACAGTTAAACAAGTCAGTGGAGGAGGCAGCTCTGCAAATAACCGCATCCTTAATGATGGAGGCATCTATCACACTAGTGCAAAAGATGACGCTGAAGCATTCACAGCAGTCTTCAGCCAGAAGTGCCAAGTGGATGATATGCCTTGGCCTCCTCGAGTTCCCTGGCATCACAGATGCTAGTCTTCAGCCAATTTGATTGTTCCAAATGGCAGCAAGCAATAGGTGAAGGCAATGGACTCTGACAATGTTCTACCAACAATACTGAAGACTTGTGCTCCAGAACTTGCACCTCTGGCCAAGTTGTTGCAATACAGCTAAAATACTGACATCAAACAATAACATGGATCATTATCGAGGTACATCCTGTGGACACAAAAGCAAGACCAGTCCAACTTGGGCAATTAGCGTCCATTAGTCTACTCTCGATCATGAGTAAAGTATTTGAAGGGATCATCTACTGTGAGCAATAACCTACTCACTGATTTTCAGTTTGGATTGTGCCAAAGCCACTCAGCTCCTGACCTCATTGCATCCTTTATTCAAACATTGTTAAAAACAGCTGAATTCTAGAGGTGAGTGAAAGTGACCACCCTTGACATGAGGGCAGTTTTTAAGTGAATATGGCTTCAAGGAGCCCTAGCATAACTAGACTCGGGCAGAAAACTGTCGTCAGTTGAAATCATACCTCGCACAAAGGAAGATAGTTGTCATGGTTGGAGGTAAATCTTTTCTGGGACAGAACGGAACTCTGCAGTTTGTCAGTAGATATTTTCTAATCAAACTGTTCGGAGATGTTATTACACACCACTGGACCAGGTGGGACTTGAACCTATGTCTCCTGGCTCAGAAATAGGGACACTACCACAGTGCCACAAGAGCCTCTTGAGTTTCTGAGTACTGACCTCGGCCCAGTCATCTTCAGCTGCTTCATTAATGACCTTCCTTCCATCATAAGGTCAGAATTGGGGATGTTCGTTGATTGCATAATGTTCAGCACCATTCACAACTCCTCAGATACTGAAACAATCCACGTCACAATGCAACAAGGTTTGGACAAGATACAGATTTGGGCTGACCGTGACAAGTAACATTGGTGCCACACAAGGGCCAGGCAGTGACCATTTCCAATCTGAGAAAATCCAGCCATTGTCTCTTGACATTCAATAAGATTACTGTCACTGTATCATCTATCAACATCCTGGGGGTTACCATTGACCAATATGTGAACTGTCTTGCCCTATGGGTACAGTGCTTGCAAGAACACATGAAAAGCTAGGAAATCTGCAGCAAGGAACTCTCCTCCTGACACTGCAAAATCTGTCCACCATTTGCAAAACACATCAGGAGTGTGCTGGAAAGCTTCACATTTCCCTGGATGAGTGCAGCTCCACAACACTCAAAACTTGACAGTGGCAAGAAGAAAATGGCCCACTGGCACCACATCTACCAACATTCACACCCTCTATCCTTTGGTCAGTAACAGCAGTGTGTACTATCTGCAAATGCACCACAGAAATTCATTAAGGCTCCTTAGACAGCACCTTCGAAATTGTGGTCATTACCATTCTGAAGGAAAAGAATTGGAAGTTTGTTTATTTGGCCAATTTTGCTTATTGTAAATACCTTTTTTTTTTTTAAAACCTCTTGGTCTAAAACTCGACAACTAAATGGATTTTTGAATGAAATAGTAACTTCAACTCACTGAACTACTGGAAGCTTACTGGAGAGGTGGTAGAAGATCCATGCTGACTCTTCATGTAAGGCCCATCCAACCAATTGCCACTCAGTCATTCATGAAGCCAGAGGATAAGCATTCACCTGTGACAACCACCGAGGGCAGAGCTCCAGTCCAGAGAGGGCTGCCAGCTGATCAGAGGCCAGCAGTGCTAGAATGATCGCTTGCATTTGATCAAGGCATTTTCCCAATACCTGCCTGACCTCCCGACCCAATGTGTTTGTCCGCCCCATCCCCGTGCGCTCTCTGTTCCCTCCCCTCGTGCTCCCCAAAAGATGCTCAAGAAAATGCTTGGGCATGCCGCTGTAACTACTTTAGGTTTCTATCTTTCTAATAATGCCTCCTGTTGGAGGACAGATTCTAGTTAGTGTATTACTATGGAGTTTTTGAAACCAAGTTTTGAATGCACTCATTCAGATGGGATCTGACACCATTTCTGTACAAGTACTGCCTCCCCTTTGAATTCCAATGCCTTTGAAATCGAGCAACATTTCATTCACCTTTGTCATTACTTTTTATACCTATTCATTATCTTTGTGATCTGTATACGATGACACCATTAAAAGGGGTAAAATGATTTCTTTCACTCTAAATCAAAGTATAAAATCTCATTGAGCTCCACCCACTCTAATTTTGAGCACTTAGTTAATCACTGTTATTGTAGCTTCCTGGTAATGCTCTTGCAATTTGCAGTGCCCCCATAGTTAGTGCCATCAAACTTGGATGTATTTCTTTTCATTCTTCTGAGTCATTCATATACACAATCAAAGACTGAGGCACAATGCAGTTTACAGAGAGCATCACCTGTCACATCCCACCAATTGAAAAATAAATGGTTCTCCTTAAGACTCTCTTACTTTCCAACTAGTTCCTGACCTGTACCTCAATGTTAGTTTGTGAATTCATTGGCTAATGACACTGCTAAAATGTAGCAAGAGATTAATAGTAAATGATTAACTTTACGAAGGTGAATTGCTTAAGATAGAACAGTACAGCGCAGGATGTTGCCCTTCAGACCACCATGAATGCTGACTGTGATGCCATTCTAAACTAATCCCATCTACCTTTCTTATCCATATTCCTCTATTCCCTGTCTGTTCATGTGTTTGTCTAAATGCTTCTTAAACATTAACAGTCTCTGTTCCTGATTGACGTGTCTGTATTATTTTCTAATCCTGAGACGAGCTCCTGCAACACTTCTGATCCACCTTGAAGACTATCATCTTCCACATCCAAAAAAAAAATCCCTAATGTCTTTCCTTGTCTCATCATCTGCTGGGATGCTTGCCTATGCTTTGTCATCTCTGGACTCAACTTATTCTCAAAGTCTCCTGGCCTGCTCCCATATTACACTGTCCTTAAATTTGAATTCATCCAAAATTCTCCTGCCAGTGTCCTAAGTCTGACCAAGTCTTGTAACCCATAACCTTTGTGCTTGCTGCTCATTGACTCCAAGTTGAAAGATAATTATTTTAAAGAAAATTTAACCTTGTTTTCAATTCCCTTGTGGCCTCATGCCTCATTATCTCTTGTTGTGAGTGCAGTTTCCCCCATTCTGATCTGTTCTGCACATCCTTTCATCATTCCACTTTTGGCAGGCATGCCTCTAACTGCTGAGGTACCAACCTCTGGAATTCCCATCATAAATCTCTCAGTTTTTTACTTCAAAACAACACCTAAAACTCAGTTCACCTGTCCTAATACCACCTCCTGTGATCTGATGTCAAAGTTTGTTTGTCATTTCATATTTCTATGAAGTGCATTGGGTCATTTTACTATGTTAGAAGGTAGTTTAAATGGAAATTATTTTTGTAATGTGCTCTAATGGCAGAGTCTCATTCTGCCAGTAGGGGAAGCTGCCAGGCCACTTGATCAATCTGGGTTGAGTTTTCACACTTTTGAGTGTTTCCAATTCCATTATTACACCTTGCACGTCTGGTATTTGTGAAATCTGGATTATAAATCAAACATTGAACATTGTTATTGAGATGCAAGAACGGACTTGGAAGAATTATTTCAACAAATACTCTTCTATACAAGTAAATTCTGGTCTCATTGTAGCAGTGCTGAGCACATCACGAACATTTCCTCTCTAACTCAAGTGGGGTTAATCGGTGGGTAATTCACCCTGCTGCATTTCTCTTCATTGCCCATGAGCTGCAGATTCACCATCTTTTGGAAGAAGTCTTGCAGTGGTCTTAAGCCACATTTTTGTATGTATTTCCCACTCCAGGCTAGTGGGTGAACTCGTTAGCTTCAAAATGTAAAATCACAACTTCATGTGAATGTTGCTTCCTGACTGCGGACGGATGGGTATTGCTGAGAGTACAAAGTTGGATTTCAGTTTCTAAAGAGTTTACAACTTTTTACCTGATTCCTTGCAGATCTTCCACATTAAAAAGCAAAGTGCAATTGGAGTGGCAGTGGAAGGTATTGATATCTGCCGCTTTGGAAAGCTCTGTTTGATACAGGTACTGTTCTAACCTTGTGTCAGTGCTTGGACAGCTGGTGTTGAAATCCAGAAGACAGTTGTTTGTAATCTTTTAACTTTTATTAAGTAGCTATATGATAAAGTTCCATACTGGTTGTTATTCCCAAATATGTCTGAAGAAAGATCATTGACTAAACATTTCATGCAGACAGTGCTGGAAGGACGAAAGCTAAAGGCATATATTCCAGTGTTGAACATTGAAAGCAGGTAGTTCAGTAAGGAGTACTAAACCTCTATCAGCTAACACTTTTTTTTTAAAGTTATGCACATGTGTTTGTTTTCAGAGACAAAGGTCTCACTGAACTGCAGATAACTGCGTAACACAGCCGATAGGCCAAGGTGTCTTTCTACCTTGATAACACTATACAGCACTTTCTCTAGCTATTGACAGCAAAATTTTAGATTAATTCAAATTTAGGGAGAAGGCAAGAATGCCAGCCAGAAGAACTTGAGATTAAATTGAGTCCACAGCAAACAAGGCCATGGGTGAGGGTCCAAGTGAATGATAAGACAAGGAAGGAGATCAGGGATTTTCTTGATGTGGAAGGTATGTAGTGTTCATGGTGGAGCAGCAATGTTGCTTGAAGGTCTTCTCGGAGTCAAAAAGCTAGAATGGGGCAGTAATTAAATTGGGGGAGTGAGAATGACCGTATTTAGTACCAAACAGGAGAACTGTTAACAAGCTGTGCCACCCTCTGTCAACTATTTTACTTTGAACTTCAACTCTTGCTTGTGGAGTGGTTATTTTTGAACCCCACCCCAGTTCTTTACTCAGCCACAGACTTTACATGTTCTCACCTACCACATTTCATTTAATTCACTTTTGCTTTCTAGATAGCAACAAAGGATCAAATTTATTTGTTTGATATCTTCCTCCTGGGACCAGTGGCATTTAAGAATGGACTGAAAATGGTTTTAGAGGACTCTAATATATTGAAAGTAAGTTTCCACATCTACAGAGTAACACCACTGGCAGGGGATACGTTTTGCTTACCATATCATGTCACACGGCATTCATGATCTTGGGGAACAGGCAAATGATCTCATAGGATCCCTACAGTGTGGAAGCAGGCCATTTGACCCATCAAGTCCTCACCAACCCTCTGAAGAGCATTCCATCCCTACTACCTCATCCTCATAACCCTGCATTCCCCATGGCTGATACCTAGCCTGCACATCCATGGACATTGTGGTAGTTTAGCATAGCCAAACTACCTTGCCTGCACATCTTTGGAATGTGGGAAGAAACTGGAGCACTCAGAGGAAAACCATAGAGACATGGGAAGAATGTCTAAAGTCCATACAGACAGTTGTCCAAGGCTGGAATTGAACCTGGGTCCCTGGTGCTGTGAGGAGGCAGTGCTAGCTGCTATGTCACCTGTGCATTCTGAAACAATTATAATGTTATTTTGCTGTGTATATTCCCTTGCCAGCAATCTAATGTTGAGAGATGGCGTTGAGAGAATCAGGGATGTAATCCTATCCCACGTGCCCCCACAGTGTAGAGCTTTGCAGTAAATGATATGTTTTCACCTTGAAGGCACTGAAATGAGCCATTCAAAGATTAAAATTTTGTGTGGCACTTTAACCAATGTCTCTTGGAAACCCAAAGGACTTTGACATTGTCTTAGATCATTTATCAGGAGGTCAAGGCAATAGCTCAAATCATACCACGAGACCTGGTGGAGTTACAAATTGATTAATATTTCCAAGACTAACTTTCTAACCCCAGTAATGGTTACTGTGGGGAAAAAGTAGTGTATGTTGTAGTCATAAATTCATCTGGTTTGCTAATGTCCTTTAGGAAAGAAATTTGCTGTCCTTGCCTAATCTGGCCTGTATGTGACTTCAGATCCACAGCAATGTGGCTGACTCTTAAGTGCCAACCAGCAAGCCATTCATCTCAAAGGCAGTAAGCAGCAGGCAACAAGTGCTAGGCTCGCTGGTAACATCCACATCCCATGGGACAAAAACATCCAATGTACTCATTTGTCTCTGTCCAACCAGTTACAACCTCTGATAACTTGAGTAAATTTGTCAAAATGAGTTCAGTTTTGTAAGGGCATGTTGACTTTGCCTGACCATACTGTCATTGTATCCTTACTCCTATTCATGCAGCATGGGAGATGAACCCGAGTGCTCCTTGGTGTGTATACCTCAGTTAACCATTGACCTTGCTTCTATAACATTGCTGTCACTGTTCCTACATCACCCTTGCTGCTGCTGATGGTTAACTAGTCAAATGTTTCCTTTTCAACCTCTATGCTTTAAACTATTGAAAATTCCGTTGCTTATACTAGTTCTCACTCCCCTATCACTACTGTCCATGTTTACAGCATTTGCTTCCAATCTCCCAACACCACCTCCAATTTAAAATCCTCACCCTTGTACTTAATTACTTCCATGGCTTCTTTACCTCATTAACTTTGTCCATTGCTAACACAATCTTCAATATCACCTTTCCTCTAACTGGCTTTGATTTATCCCAGCATTGCTAAAGACCTTCAACTGTCAATGCCTCACACTTTGAAACTCCCTGCCTCTGCTGCAAGGCTTTTTGTTTTTAAAAAATCAACTTATTTGACCATGCTTTTTGGTTACCCTAATTTGGCCTGGCATCATTTGTGAAGAACCTTGAGACGTGCTTCAGTATTTTAAGCCTTTCATAAGTAAAAGATTTTTTAATACCCACACTGCCTTCAGCTGTTAATGGGGAAGAAAAAATGACAATACTGTCTCAGCAGAAAGAGTCCAATTGATTTAAATTTTTATTTTCTTGCAGTATGACATAATTCTGTCTTGTAGACCACCAAATGTCATTAGTGTCTTACTCAGCTCACAGTGGAATGAAATTGCTGCACACCTTTACCAGCAGGTTGGTTTCACTGTACATTCCACAGGACTTTGGATTAATTTGCCAACGTTTGTTTTGTAAATTATTTAGGTGATCCATGACTGTCGCTTGATTTCAGATTGCCTCTATCATCAATACAGAGTGGACCTTACCAATGTCTTTGATACACAGGTGAGGGTGAGCTTTGTCATTGGTTTAAGAATGATAACGGCATCTTGAGTAAATCGCTGTGTATGCTGGTTTGCTTCTGAATTCTATGCAATCTTTTTTGACGTATTTTTGTTATTGAGAAAGCTGAATGAAGGACCAAAGCTGATGAGAAATAGATGCTGGAGTGGGCTATTTGGTAATCTCTGGCTGGTCTTGCTGGTCAACAAAACTGATCTTTTATGTAAACTTCAACTTCTTTTGCTATCTCTATAGCCCTTAATTGCTCCATACCTAAAAATTGTATCAATTTTTGTCTTAAACGTATTTAACAACTGATATCCACAGCAGTTTGGAATAGAGAATTCCAAAGTTGCATAACTCTTGAATGAAGAGATTTCTCATAACTTCTGTTCTAAATGCTTGACCCTTTATTCTAAGGCTGTGGTTCCTCTAGATTTTCCAGACAAGGGATGCATTTTTCCTGACTCCTCTTCAGAATTTTATCTATTTCAATCATACCGTCTCTTATTCTTGGAAATTCCAGGAAATATAGGCCTAATGTACTCCATTGCCTCATTGGGTATTGTCGTTATTGTTTAGACTTGGGCTGGAAAGTGACAAGTAATTTTCACACCAGACAAATGTCAGGCAGACTATTTCCAATGAGATGCAATCTACCTGCTGCCCGTTGACATTCAATAACGTTACCACCACTGAATCCCCTACAATCAACATCTTGGATTACCATTGACCAGGAACTTGCCTGGACTTGCCAAATAGATACAGTGGCTATGAGACCAGGCCAGAGGCTAGGAGCACTGCAGCATGTACTTCCCAACTCCACAAAGCCTGTCCACCATCTACAAGGCGCAAGTCAGGAATTTAATAGAATACTCCCCACTTGCCTGGATCCAAGAAACTTGACACCATCCAGGACAAAGCAGCCCGTGTGACTGGCACCACATCCACAAGCATCCATGCCCTCCACACTGATGTTCAGTAGCAGCATTGTGTATTATCTACAAGTGCATTGCAGAGATGCGCCAAAGATCCTTTGACAACACCTTCCAAACCCACAACCACTTCCATCTAGAAAGACTCCATCCCGATTTGAAAATATCTCGCTGTTCCTTCACTACGGCTGGGTCAGAATCCTGGAATTTCCTCCCTAACAACATTGTCGTTCTGAGGAAGGGTCACTGAACCCAAAATGTTAATTCTGATCTCTCTCCATAGATGCTGCCGGACCTGCTGAGCCTATCCAGCAATTGATGTTTGTTTTAATATTACCTACAGTACATGGACTGCAACGGTTCAAGAAAGCAGCTCACTGTCACCTTCTCAAGGCCAGCTAGGGATGAGTAATAAATGCCCATGTCCCATGAGTTCGAAAAAAAATCTTCATCTCAGCAACCATTCTATAAACTTTGTTGCAGTCTCTTTGGGGTATTTCTTTGGTTAAGGAGACCAAAACTCTGTTTTACTCTAGATCTAGCATCCTGGTGTCCTACATAATTGTAGCAAGAACTCTTTACTCTTGTATTCCAATCCCTTTGTAACACAAGCCAACATAACTTAGGAGCCCAAGAAACAGGAGCAGGAGTAGGCCATTTGACCCCTCAAGTCTGCCCTGCAATCATTAAGGTAGCAACTCCTGTTTTGTGCCCTGTCCCCTCAGCCTTGAACTCCGATATTTTAAAAAGATATTTGTCTTGTTTTTAAATATTTTCAATAATCCGGCCTCCTCCACTCTTCGAGACATTCACTATTCTCTCAGAAAAGAAATACCTTCACATCTCAGCTGTAAATAAATTTGCCTCATTCTGTAATTAGGTCCCTCATTTGAGATTCCCTCCTTGGTGGAAACATCTTTTCAACATCCATCCTGTCAAGCCTCCTCAGAATCTTGTATGTTTCAATAAGATCACCCCTCATTCTTCTAAACTCTAATGAATAACAGCCTAACCTGTTTGCTGTCCTTAAGTCAAACCCCTTCATCCCAGGAATCACCCTTGTGAATCTCTTTTGAACTGCCTCCAATGTCTGTCTGTCTTTTTCCTGGGTAGTCCTTTTGGAAGATGTTTTGCTTCCACTCTTGGGGAATGGGTTCCTCTGAATAGTTCAGTCCTGTGGACTTGCACAGGTATGGCAGTTGGGTATTTGAGGAATGAATAGGTAGGACTCTCGCTCTTTCCATTGCTTAGGCTTAGCCCCACGTACTCCACTCAGTAATCAGTGGTTGGTGCCTTTGCGGATGTTTCTTCCCCAGTTTGTGCATTCCAGGGCAAGTGATTCTCATGTTTTGGTGGGCTCTCTCGCAGTTGTTTAGGGAGGCTTTCAGTGTGCCTTGGTAGCATTTTCTTTGCCCACCTCATGATCACTTAACATTTCGGAGTTTAGAGAATAGCAGTAGTTTAGGATGTCTTGTATCAGGCAGGCGAACAATGTCTCCTGCCCGTCATAGCTAATCATGTGAGACCACTTCCTCAATTCTGGGGACATTGACCTGGGAGTAGATGCTGACACTGGTTTACCTATCTACATGTGGATTTGCAGGATTTTTGTGAAGGCAGTGCTGGAGGTAATTCTCCAGGGATTTTAAGGTGGCTGCTGTGCATGGTCCATAGCCCATGTTTTCGATGCATACAGACGGTGGGGACCACACCTATTTCTGCGGACCATGAGCTTGGTGTTGGGTTTGAGGTCTCAGATTTCAAACACCTTGTTCCTCAGACATGCAGAGGCTGTACTGTGGCATTAGAGTCAATGTTGGTTCTTGCTGTCAATGTCCTGTTGCTCAAGGAGGCTGACAAGGTATGGGCAATGATCCCTCAGTCTGTTTTAAATCTTTCCCTTCTCACCTTAAAACTATGCCTCTAGTTTTGAACTCCCCCATCCCTGTCAGAAGACATCTGCTAATCACCTTATCTATGCCCCTCGTGATTTTATAAATCTACATTATGTCACCCCTCAGCCTCCTATGCTCCAGGGAAGAAAGTCCCAGCCTACCCAGGCTCTCTTTAAAACACACAACCTTCAGTCCCAGCAACATCCTTATAAACTATTTCTGCCCCCTTTCTAGTTTAACATTCTTCTTACAGCAGGATGACCAGAATGGTATGCAGGCTAAAAGTAACCTCACCAATATCTTAAGAGGGTGGAGGGTGCTTTGGCATAACATCTCATCCAAAAGACAATGCAGCTATTGCTCGTTGCATGCTACAATTGTCAGCCTTGATTAATCTCTCGAGCAGGACTTGAACATAGAATGGGTCACAGAATACTCTTCAAGCAGCTGTGTTCTAGGCACTTTGTCAGGAGGAGGCGTCCATTGGAGTTTCTTTACCTACACTACCTTTGTCCAAACTTTTCCAAAGGTTTGCGTTCCTCCTGACTCTGCTATTGAAGTAGCCAAGGGAAAATCAACTTCTCTCTCAGGGAAGTGATTGTTTGAGGCTGGTGTCGACTGCCTGTTTGGTCTCGTCTGCTGCATCTAGGGTCTAGGACGATGGTCATGCTTCTGGGCCAGAGTGAACTACAGGATCATGAGGCATTAACTTACTGCAAAGGGGGATTAACTGAGACATCCAGCTGGTTCATTTCTTACAGTGAACTCAGCCTTGCAGAGACGGTGTTCATGTTTGCCTTTCCAGAAGAAAGTGTAATGCCACCTTGTTTTTTAAGCTGACTTCTGCCAGTCTTGCTCAGGATGGTGATATCAGTGTTAAAGTGCTGGAATCCTCAGGCAGTGACAGCAGTGTGGTGTTCAGGTTGTTGTTGGGATTGTCCATAAGGGTCCTGAAATTCATCTGGGTTGTGGGGTGAAGTTGGAAGATTCCTGTGCATGGGTTCCTTTAAAATGATGTGGTCATTGCACGCTAACCACTGTATGGCCGCAGCAGAGCGAAGTCTTGACCCAATAGCAGGGAAAACCCAACACAACTGGAGACCAGGCTCTGCTGTAGGGTGGGGAAGAGTCCAACAAACACTTCACTCCACCATGGTAACAATTGGTGGATGATGAGGGTGAAGCCCATTGTGGCGGCAGCCAGTAGCATCAGGATATTGAAAGGACGATCTGGGCTGGAGGCTGGGGAATGCCAGTATATCTTTTAATTTCCTTGGTCAAATCTCTGAAATGAATTTACAACCCTGCTCTCTCGGGATCCTTGTGTTGATGTCCAAGTTGAATGAGAGGTGGCCATAGATCTGGGGTGGGGTGAGCACACTTTTACTGTGAGTGCCAGCATATCATTTCTTAAATATGGTGACCAATACTGTACACAGTACTTCCGGAGTGGCCTTAACAACACCCTGTACAGTTGTAACAAGACTGCCCTATTTTATGAACTTTAACACCTTAGCAGTGAATGCCAAAATTCCATTTGCCTTCCTAATATATTACTTGCCGCCTTATTACTACTTGACTCCATAGTTCCTTGCTCTATCTGTATCTTTATAATTCAGATACAAGAATACTGAGATTCCTCTGAATACAAACATTGAACGTGGAAGAACAAGAGAGGAGATGAAATAAATCTGGGTTGAGTAACATATTGTCACGAACATTGAGTTTAAAAAGGCTACAAGATGAAGATAGATTTGAGTTTAAAAGAAAAATAAGACGGCAGTGCAATGAATCTAGATTTTGACATATCGAGGATCCTAAACGGGAGAAATGTATTGTAGGATCATGTTATTTGAGCTACAAATACAGGAAAGGAGAATCTGGCAAACCATTGACTAGTGTATATGGATAAAGTTCAAAATTCTGTGGGGATAAAAGAAAAGACCCACAATTGGATAAACTGGACTGGGAACAGTGTCCTGATGAATCCGTTAACAGCTCTTTAACATCAGGAAGTTGTGGCAAAAGGATTTAGGCATGAGTAAGTTCATAACCAGCAAGAAAAATGATGGCTGTACTTCAGAACAGGAATTTATAGTAAAAATTGAGTTGGGAAGGGACACAAAGTCAATGACTAAGGTAGCATCAGAGGAAAAAATCAAAATTAAGGCTGAAAGCTCCAAATCCAAAAACACACACTACTTGCAACCAAGTAAATAAATTCTTAGCACAGGTAGAAATTAATGGGTTTTATCCAGTAGCCATTGTAGAGACATGCTGAATGATCAAAGTTGGGAACTAAGAATTCCAGTATACCATTTTCAGAAGACGGGGGTGAAATGGAAAATGTATTGGGGCAGGTTGAATTTCTGATATTAATTGATAGGGCATGAGAGTGAGGAAAATTAGTCTGCCGAATCAATTTGAAAGAAAATAAGTAAGTACGTGACGCAGGAGGGGGGTTATGAGAAACTCACTTGAGTAATTCATCTACTAGTAATTGTTGTCAATTAGAGACACATATGGCAAGGGCAAAGCAGTAATGATGGGAAAATGGCCTAATCCTGCTCCTGTTTCTCATGGCCTGTTCGTATCTACATTTTTCACCCATTGATGATGACATTCACTATGTTCTTTATTTGGTGCTGTACAAGTGCAAGTTACTCATCTCCACTCGTTTCAACAAATAGCCAAGCCATTTACGGGGTTAGATTATTTAATTTTATGAAATATTCAGCATCTTGGAGATGACTTTCTTTCAACCTTATAAAATAATTCAATCTTGAACGGATGCTAGGAAGTTACATGCCTATAATCAACAGGTTGAATTTGACTGTGCATTTCACAGTTTGTCATTTCCAGCCTTGAATGTATGAAACAGACTGAGAGAAGTATTTGTGTTGCAGCTACCTGAGCCCCAGAATATGTCTTGACTCGCTCATTTCTGAATGCTTGGAGAAGTGAGGAAGGGAGCAGAAAATAGATGATCAAGACGATGATGATGAGTTCAGAAAAGTCAGTCTAAGGGTGAAACTGAATGAGATGAGGATTAGAGACTGAGGTGAAGACAAGACCAGGAAGAGTGATGAGCAAGAAAAGAGAAGAGCCTTGGAGACAAATCAACCAAATGGAGATATGAAGTCTAAGCTGCTTCTGGTTTTTGTTTGAGGCGGCATCTGGCACTCTAGGAAGAAGCACTGAGGTTATCTTTGCTCTTCCAAGAGGTTAAAGTATAATAGGCTTTAGACTAGTAGACCTGGGGGCAGGGTGGAAGGGGGGGGGGGGGGGGGGGGAGGTTTAATGATGGTCATGCCTGCCAAAGCTGCCTACACCAATCATGTGGCACGTATAGTTGGATCTATGCAAGGGAGTGAAGATCAGAGCCACAGCTGGGGAGCAGAATGCATGATGATTTGGTTTTTTTGAAACACAGCATTCAAAGAGGAAGTTAGATGGTTGAATAAATCAGCAGCTGTACAGGTATTGTGTGCCACAGGCTCGGCAATATGGAGTTAGGGTATTTCAGTCGAAGTATGTTTTCAACCTCTGAACCTTACTCAATCTGGACAGTAGTTGATTTTTCCTTGATGGTCCCTATCACACAAGCAGCCTACAGTCAAATACTATTCATCATCAAAACAAGGTTGAAAGCAGGAGTCTGTCACAAGTCATTGGTTTGAGTACTGCTCTCAGAACATCTTACGTTTATGGGGAAAGCATTTTTCTGCATAGTGTTACAATAAAACACATTAGTACACTAACTGGTGAGGGTCAGAGTCCAGAATGTGGACCAACCAGTTATCTGAGAATCTAAAATTGTCAGTGGTCTGTCAATTACTCAGTATTGGAGTCAGTAAGTTACTGATTCCAGTAACTACTGTCTTTGTTTAGATCACTGGCAGGATAAGCTTGCTGCAGCCAACATATTTGAGATTGTCCCAGCCCTTATTGATTTTTAAAGCTTCCATATAATCTATCTTTCTCATTTAGAAATGTCTCGAAGGAGTGTGGTTCATAATATTACTTGTGGTTGTAATGGTTTACTTATAATTATTTCAGATTTGGAAGGGAAGCAGAGAATTTTCTGGAAAAATTTTTCTCCAGTCAGGTACATGCTTTGAATTGGTGTTGTAGACCATTCTACTCAAAGGTAAACAGTGCTAGTTTGGAGCAAGTGCAGCACAGCACTGAAGATTGTATAAAGTTTATGTCGTGTGAAAATGGTTCGTGCACAGGCTGCGAATGCTGACCATCCAGCTTTATGGTACATGCTTTCTGGGTTCTAATCAGGGATTTCTCCCAGTATAATGTTGGAATTTAAATTCTTCTTCTCGTCCCATGCACATGAGTGAATCACAATTAGTTTGGAAATGTTGGAATCATGCCTTTTCGCACTTTCTCCCTGCAGATGGGTTTTTGAGTTCTGTACAGGTCCTGCTTGTTGAAAAGCAGCCTAAACATGAAGCAAGCCTTCACACTGTTCTGTAAAATTATACAGAATATACAGCACAAACAGGCTATTCAGTCTAACTAGCTCATGGTTGCATTAATGCTTCACTTAGACTTCCTCCCGTGCTGAAATAACTCTGTTACTAAATTCTTGATTTCCTTCTGCCTTGTGCTTTTCTAATTTCTCCATCTACATGCTGGATTTTTATTTTATCTACAGGTTGCAGATGTTCTGCAGTTCTCTTTTGAAGCAGGAGGCCTTCTTCCGAACTGCGTCAGTACATTGGAAGAAAGCTTGATCCGTCATCTCTCCCTTCCCACAACTAAAGCCCAATTTCTGCAGCACAGTGCACATGCAGTCAAGGTATTTGTTAGCAGCTTGGATAAAGTTTACAGTGCAAGTGTCTCTATTGAATATAATCATCTGTGTTTCAGTGCTCAGAGGATGAATTGTTAGAAACACACAAGTCTGTAGCTCAGACTAAAACTGCTCAGGTCATGCCTGCGTGCTGGCTGTTTGAACAAGCTGTCGAATTCACCTCCTTCTTGCGCACAGCCCTGCAAATTTTTCCTTCTCAACTATTTCTTCAATCCCCTTCTGAAAGTTACCATTAAATCAACTTATCTGGAAAGCACTGCTTGAAAATTATCAATGTTTGGAGTAGTGGGGATTCATACTTTCGGCAACTATTTTACATCTGTATGCTGTTTACTAACCCACCTGGCAGCGGAAGGAGTCTGTCCTTACTTAGTCTATCAAAACTCCTAATTTACAATGCATTTATTTAAGTCTCCTTTTACTATTATAAAGATCTATGGCCTCTACTGTCGCCTTGCAAGAAATGACTAGTGTCGGTTCTAACTGTCTGGTACTGCTGTAAAAAGAACCATTTTCCTGTTACTTGGCGTATTAGCTTAATTTTGATGAATTCCGCCATAACCATACAAAGTGGCAAATTAATTGGTAACCACATTCTGTTTGTGAGAAAATTATGAATGTAAAACAAGATACAAATTACACAAGTTGGACGTATGAAAATTGTACTTTCTCATCTTACAATTTATCTTAAAATGATGTAATTGCATTTTCATGTGTTTATCTCTTCCACAACTATACCCAGTCCTTATGTAATACTCCCTTGATAAGACCAGGAAGCTCATCTCATGGATGTAGATACCCCGAAGATTCTAAACTAACTGCAGGGAAAAAAAGCAGAAAAAAATCAGAAGTTGGGCACCTTCTCTCTCCCAAATACTAAAAAGCCATTGTCATTGTGAGAAGTCAAGGAGAACCTTGAGCAATACAGGCAAGTGTGAAATAAAAGATATGTGGAGATGGATTTTAGCCCACTTAGCTTGTCTAGCCTATTCCTTTACACACACTCCTCCAACTTGAGTGCGTACAAACCTCAGCCATTTCCAACTGGTGCACATTGTAAATGCATTTACAAGTTGAAGTTAAGGGATCACAAGAGGTGAGTCTCTGGGAGATATTCAGGGGAAGAGAAGATTTTAGTTCCTACCACTTTGGCTCCAACTTGAAAAATCTTTGAAAATGTCAGTTTGTCAAAGTTAATTTCTTGTCTTTTCTGTCATTGTATGTCTTTGGTGTGCAGGATAATCCAAAGGTATGGACCTACCGTCCACTTCCTACAGGCTTGATGCAGAGAGCAGGATTGGAAGTAATGTATCTGCTTTCACTCCGTTCAGTCCTGATGGACAAGTTAATGGTGGATTTCACAACTCAAGTGGACAACTACCTGAGCATGTACAGAAATATGCCCTGTATTAACCTGGGAAGTGCTGAGGTAAGAACTGCTTGGCAATTGGGGGGAAAAAGTTTAAGGTTCCTTCAGATGTGGTGTTCTCCTTTCATTGTCTCTGCATGACACAGACTGTTACGTACAAACATATGAATTAGGAGCTGGAGTTGGTCATGCAGCCACTCCAGCTTGATCCACCATTCAATAAGGCTGTGGCTGATGTGATTATTTCATATTTTTCCCCTCCCTGATAACCTTTCACCCCTTTTCTTATGAAGAATCTATCTTCTGCCTGACAAACATTGCATATTTCAATCAGATCACCTTCTAAGCTCCAACAGATACAAGCCTAACCTGTCCAGACCTCCTTCAAAAGACAACTGACCCATTCTGTGTATTGGTTCACTAAACTGCCTAAGAATTGTATTCATAAAATTGAATGTGCAAGCTTATTTAAATGAGATCAGTACTGTACAGATGTGTACACTCCTCATGTGGTCTCATCAGTACCCCATATTACTGAAGCATAACCTCTATACTTTTGTATGCGCTTTTCCTCACAATAAATGATAACAATCTCTTGGCTGTCCTAATTGCTCCTGAACCTGAATCCCAGCAATTCATACACTAGGACATCTTGATTGCCCTCTTTTTATTCTGCCTGTGAAAGTAAATAATTTCTTATGTTCCCACATCATGCTCCATTTGTCAGATCTTTGCCCACTCCCTTAACTTGTGTATTTCCTTTTGTAGCCTGCTTGTATCCCCTCTCAATTATTGTCACCTATTTTTGTGTCATTAGAAAATTTGGCAATGTCAGTCTCTTCAGCCAAGTCATTTTTATATAAATAGTAAAATGTTGTCCCAGCAACAAGTTGTGACACCACAAATGGAATTTTGTCCTGCATTGCTAAAGGGATTGAGTTTAAAAGCAGGGAGGTTATGTTGCAGCTGTACAAGGTGCTGGTGAGGCCACACCTGGAGTAGTGTGTGCAGTTTTGGTCTCGTTTATTTAAGGAAGGATGTACTGGCACTGGAGGGGTTGCAGAGGAGGTTCACTAGGTTGATTCCGGAGTTGAGGGGGTTGGCTTATGAGGAGGCACTGAGAAGATTGGGATTACATTCATTGGAATTCAGAAGATTGAGCGGGGGTCTTATAGAAACATATAAAATTATGAAGGGAATAGATAAGAAAGAAGTAGAGAGGATGTTTCCACTGGCAGGTGAAGCTAGGACAAGAGGGTATAGCCTCAAGATTAGAGGGAGCAGATTTAGGACTGAATTGAGAAGGAACTTCTTCACCCAGAAGGTTGTTAATCTGTGGAATTCCTTGCCAAGTGAAGTAGTTGACGCTACCTCAGTAAATGCTTTTAAAGCTAAGGTAGATATTTTTTGAACAATAAAGAAATTAAAGGATACGGTGAGAGCACGGGTAAGTGGATCTGAGTCCACAAAAAGATCAGCCATGATCTTGTTGAATGTGGTGGAGCAGGCTCGAAGGGCCGGATGGCCTACGCCTGCTCCTAGTTCTTGTTACACCGGTCATCTAGAAAAAGACTCATTTATGCCTACTGTTTCCTGTTGGCTAGCCAATCTTCCATTCGTACCAACATGTTGATGTCTGCATCATGACCTCTTATTTTCTTTTGTTGTGACACCTTATCCAATATCTTCTCGAAATTAAATAAACCCCATTAATTCATAGCATATGTTATTCTTCAAAGAAATCCCGTAGATAGGTAAACACGATTCCCTCCTTATAACCATGCTTATACTGCCTGATAACTTTCAACATTTCTTTCAATAGCTTCTAACAGCTTTTCTATGGCTGATATGAAGCTAACTGATCTGTAGTTTGCTGCTTTGTCTGCCTTTTTGAATAAAGAGGTTACGTTCACTATTTTTTTAATCTAATGAAATCTTGCTCGAATCTTTGGAATTTGGAAAATTAAAACCGCTGCATCACTTATCTCACCAGTGACTTCACTTGAGACCCGACGATAAAGTTCATCAAAGCCTGGGAACTGGTCACCTTATGACTCCAGTCATTTGCTCAGTACGCTTCCCTGATAATTTTTGAGTTTCTCTTTCCTTTTCAATTCCTGATTGCAGTTCTTTCCAGGATGTTAATTGTATACCCCATAATGAGAACTGATGCAAAATTCCTGTTCAGTTCTTTTGCCACTTCCTTATTTTCTATCATTAATTTCCCAGACTCCCTTACTATAGAACCAGTCCACACTTTCTTTACTTTAAGTATCTATATAAACTCGAACTGTCTGTTTTTGTACATCTAGCTAGCTTCCTCTCTGTAACTTTCTTCATTAACCATAGATGGTAGCTGTTTCCCCTTGT
Source organism: Ginglymostoma cirratum (assembly GCA_024137785.1). Taxonomy (NCBI): domain Eukaryota; kingdom Metazoa; phylum Chordata; class Chondrichthyes; order Orectolobiformes; family Ginglymostomatidae; genus Ginglymostoma; species Ginglymostoma cirratum. Next base: position 4,569,598 of record JAHRHZ010000133.1, read on the forward strand.
AACTTTTTTTTTCTCATTGGAAAGTATCAACTTAATGTGTTCTATGATGTCCCATTAAGTGTCTACCACTGCAGTTCTTTTAACCAGCTCAACTTTTATGTTCTTATAGTTGCCCTTGTGCTTAAAATTCCAGTTTTGGATCCACTCTTCTCTCCCTTAAACTCATTGTAAAAATCAATCATATTATGAGTCGTGCTCCTTCAAAGCATCTTCACTACAAGGTCATCATTTAATTTTCCTTAATTGCACAATCCCACATCGAGTACAATCTGCTCCCGGAACCTGCTCAAGGAAACCATCCCAAAAACTTTGTATGAATTCCACATCTGATTTCCTTTGCTGATCTGATTTATTTCCAGTCTGTGTAGATTAAAATCCCTCATGATTATTGCCATACCTCTTCTGAAAAGCTCTAATTATTTCTTCATTTATACTCCCACTTACTGCATAGTTATTTTTAGGAGGACTGTACATCACTCCCAATGGTGACTTTATTGTTTCTCACTTGTATCAATTGTTGCCATATCCTGGTTTCCTGAACATACGTCATCAGCACTAATATAGATACCATCATTAACTAACAGACAAACCTCTCCACTTATTGCTAGCTTCCTGTCCTTATTAAATGTCATGTCCCCTTTGAGTATTAAACTGTCAAGATGCAAAGTGTCTCTAATGACTATCATACAGCCCAAATGCATATAAATCAGTACTATCCTATCAGATGTTTCATGTGATGCATTCAACATTCAAAACAAAGCCTTGAGTTTCATCCTTTTTATTATTTTAGTAGTCTATAAGACATGGGAGCAGAAATTAGGCCATTTGGCCCATCGAGTCTGCTCCACCATTCAATCATGGCTGATAAGTTCCTCAACCCCATTCTCCTGCTTTCTCCCTGTAACCCTTGATCCTCTTGATGATCAAGAACCTATCTATCTCAGTCTTAAATGTACCCAATAACCTGGCCTCCACAGCCTTCTGTGGCAGTGAATTCCATAGGTTCACCACTCTCTGGCTGAAGAAGTTTCTTCTTACCTCTCTTCCCTTTACTCTCAGCCTGTGCCCTCGGGTCCTAGTCTCTCCTACCAATGGAAGCATCTTCCCAACATCCACTCTGCCCAGGCCATTCAGTATTCTGTAACTTTCAATTAGATCCCCCCTCATCCTTCTAAACTGTATTGAGTATAGCCCCAGAGTCCTCAAACGTTCCGCATATGTTAAGCTTTCCATTCCTGGGACCATTCTTGTGAACCACCTCTGAACCCACTCCAGGGCTCTTAAATCCTTCCTGAGCGGGTTTCTAGTCATACTTGTTGATTCATTCTTGAGATTGGACACTCTGTTATCTTTTCCTTTTGCGATCTCTTTATCAGTTCCCTTTGTGTCTTACCTTGCTCTATTCGTTGAGTTACGATGTCTACTCAAATTTAATTCCTTGCTTCAAACTCTCTACTACTACTGTTATAAGGCTTGGTAGAGCATTGGCCCCATCACGGTTCCAGAGTAGACTGTTCCAGTGGTACAGAACGCACTATCCTCATGCTGATGGCAGTGACCTATGAACTGGAACCCGCTTGAATCATTATTTAAGCCAATCATTCATTTCTCTAATTTCTCTGACATCTTGCTCCTGGCTCATGTTGTCCAGTGATCATTACTTTTTCATAGAATCATAGAATCTCTACAGTGTGGAAACAGGCCCTTTGGCCCAACAAGTCCACAGTGACCTTTGCAGCACCCACCCAGACCCATCCCCCTATAATCTCCCTAATCTACACATCCATGAACACTACAACTTAGCATAGTCAATCCACCTAGCCGGCACATCATTGGATAGTGGGAGGAAACCGGAGCACCTGGAAAAAACCCACACAAACACTGGGAGAATGTGCAAACTCCACACAGACAGTCGCCCGAGGCTGGAATCAAACCCAGGCCCCTGGTGCTGTGAGGCAGCAGTGCTAACCACTAAGCCACCATGCCAGCATAAGTGGTTAAGGGGGTGGGATGAGGCTAGTAGGTCGGAGACCTGTCTGTCCTCCCTAACTCCCCACCTACACTCGCCTTTACTGGCTTCACCCCTGCCTCTTTGACCTGTCTGTCTCCTTTCCACCCATCTTCTTCTTTATCAATCTTCTATCTGCCTCTCCCTATTTATTTTAGAACCCCTTTTCCCTCCCCCATTTCTGAAGAAGGGTCTAGGCCCAAAACGTCAGCTTTCCTGCTCCTCTGCTGCTTGGCCTGCTGTGTTCATCCAGCTCTACACCTTGTTATCTCAGATTCTCCAGTATCTGCAGTTCCTACTATCTTGTTTAACTGGAACAGTTGCCAAGCAATATGAGAGACATGTGGAAGCAATTAATTCTGGTTTCTGGGCAGCCAAGGCCTTTGCCAGTTGGAAATAGTTGGCATGTGGTTGCTGACAGGTTGGCTATTGATGGTTGGAAACATCATTGCCTTTCAGTTTCTCTTCGCTAAAGAAATTGCCACCAGTTGTTCTGTGCTCATTCCAGTTGAACTCCACTTGTGTAAAAGAGAATTAGTGAGCCTCTTCAAATGAATAAAGACCACTTGCTTCAGCATGGTCATGCACGCAGTCATCAAAAATTCATGAAATTGGAAGAGATACTGATAGTAGCTCTAAGTTTCAAACATTTATTTGGAAAACACCAAGTAAGTATTGAATCTTACGAGTAAAGACTTGCTTTTTTAAAAAAAAATGCACCTAATTCATCTCCTGGCAACATTGGTTCTTGATGAAATCTTGAATTTCATCAGAGATTTGGTTTTTCAACACCTTTGCTTTTTTGTGACATCTTACACACTTAGCCCCCTGGGTATGGAAGTGTTGGTTGAAGCTGATGCCAGTGAATAAAGCAAAGTAAAGGATTAAACAAGACTTTCCACTAACATTGCTGAACAATGTAAAAATATGTTCTAACAAAATGACAGTACAGTCTCAAAGCAGAAGCATATGACACCTAAATTAACTTCTCTGTAAACAATTGCCTAAAAGAATGTTTTGTTCCCACCTACGTATGCTAACAGCTTTAGGGAATTTCTGAAATGCCAGAAATGATGCACTAAATTTTAAGATGCACTTTAAGCCAAGCTTTACAAAACTTAACTTTTTTTTAAACTTTACTAGTAATTACTTAGTTTTCTGCCATTTTTTGTGTGTGATAACCATCGCTGGTAGCTCCATCATAAAAATCTCTGAAATGCACAGCAAGCCAATCAGCATTTAAGGGTAAGGTAGATTGACTTTTACAGTTGTGACTTGGTGTACTGATTATCAACTTGTTAATTTCAGATTTCCAATATTTGCCACTTTGGTTCTAATTCCATTGTGCCAAGCATCCCAGAGCTAAATGCTGCATGTGGGTACTTGATGAGTAATTAGTTTGTTTTTGTTTCTGGTCAGAGTTAAACGAAAAGTAAATCATGCACTTTCTCATCGACCTGTCTGAATTGACCGAGATGTTTATCACCAGCATTTTTAATGTTTTCCTCCCAGTGCACTAAAGTAATGAGTGTCAAAATGCTGGTTAGTGAACAGTGTTCAGATAAATTTGGAATTAGAACATTCCAGCAGTTTTGTTGTATGTTTTTAGTGAAAATAAATGTAATTAATTTTCAAGTGCAGTTGCACTGTAGAAAAAAATTAAGCAATTGAATTTTTTTTGGACAGGATGGGCAAGGAGAATTCTTGAGGGCTTGATTACAGGACTAATCATTAGCACAGAGAAAAGGGTTTTAATTTGTGACATTAAAAAAAGTCCTTATTCTTTTTAATGGCACATAACCATTCTGAATGTACTCAGCAAGTTAGGCAGAATGTCTAGGAAGCAAAGTGACAAATTTTGGAGTGCTGATGTAGGATTGTGCTTAAAACTTTAACTTGTCACTTTTCTTCCACAGAGCATTTCTGGTATTTTCTGTTTTTGTTAACAGATTTCCAGCATCTGCAGTATTTTTAATTAACCCAGTGGTTTCTGCTCAACTGCGTTTGCTGAACTTTACAGATAGAACTTTTTGGTATTCAATTTTTTAAAAATAAGTTTCAAAAATGTAAGGTGTATTGCTGAAAGTAAATTTGATGAATTCAGGACTAATGTATTGTAATTTCCCACTTGTCTATCAGGTGAAGCCCACCATTAGGAACAAAGTGGTGTTACATCCAGATAAGACAGCAAACTCCCACAAGTAGGAAAGTGATGAAAAGCAGATAGTCTAATCCTACAGAGATAGTAGGAACTGCCGATGCTGGAGAATCTGAAATAAAACGTTGTGGAGCTGGATGAACACAGCAGGCCAAGCAGCATCAGAGGAGCAGGAAAGTTGAAATCTGAAGAAGGGTCTCAACCCAAAACGTCAACTTTTCTGCTCCTCTGCTGCTTGGCCTGCTGTGTTCATCCAGCTCCACAACGTTTTATCTCAGATATCCTAATGTATTTTTTTTTAATGTTAGCCAAAGGATAAATATTGGGTCAGGACATCAAGGATAACTTTCCTGATTTTTCATGTTTGTTTTTTCTTTGTCAGCATTACTCAATGGAGCTTCCATATGAATTGAAGGAATTAGCTGTTATTCAGAGACTGAGAAGAGAAGATGCTATGAAAAGTTATAAAATAGATGAAAATGGCCTTCTGGTGAGACGGCATCCTCAATCTGAGAAAATATCTGAAGCAGAAGGAAGGATAATAAACACAGATGACATTCCAGAGCTTGAGTCCATCATACCCTCAGGTGAAAATGCTTTAGAAATGCAGAATGACGAGATTCCATTGCTTGAACCAAGCCCTGATTGTACTCAAGACCTTTGTCCTCCCTTGGAACGTGTCAGTCTTTCAGTATTCTAACTCTGACAAAACACATTGTTGCCAGTGTTCAACTTTGTGCAGAAATCAATTACTGATCCCAGAGATGGTTGAGCTGAATATTGATTTTTATTGTGAAGGTGACTGACCATTGTTCAATTCTGAAGCCTGCAGACGAAGCTACTGTTTCTGCCTGACTGTCAAGATCTATAGATGAAACCAAGACCTGTTCTGGGGATGGTACTTTTCAAATCCGTTTCTCTCTCACTTTTTGGAAATGCCTTCAATGTTGTCACATTACAACTGGAGCTTGCTTTGATTTAATGGTTTTGGAGTAGCTGAATGGCTTTAAGTTCCTTTGTGCTGTTCATGAAGTAATGAGACTTTAGTTTCCCACACAGCAAGTACACATAATTAGATCATTTGCAAAGGGAGCCAAGTGTCAGCGAAGTGCATCCTTCAGGAAGAGAAATAAAACAGCAGGCTACCTTCTGTCACTGTCCTGACTGAGCGGCTGATATCTCGATCTAGGCTTCCGGTTTATTGCTTGTATCCTGACTCCAATGAAAGGGAAACAAACAACTTGAATGGTTAGTTTGGAGAAAATATTTGTGAAATAGGAGCAGTGTATTTCCACTAATAATTGTGCATTCATGTTATGTGTCATATTCTTTGATATACTTCCAAGATATTGTATTTTTAATACTGCTCTGATTTATGATATTAAGATTACTTTTTTCCTAATTCAGGCCTATAAATCTGTATCAAAGTATGACTTTCCTGCTGAATAAATGATTTCCTTTCTTATGACCAAAACGTAAATTCTTGGGAGTTATTGAAGAAGTAATACTTTCCAACCTCTGAAATGTTCTGCAGCCTCCCAGATGTTAGAGCTTTTATTTGTTTAACAAAGCATGGAATTAGTCAACATGAACGCTCATAAGCAAGCTATCTCCAACTCAGTTGGGTTTTCATTCAGCTACTGAAACAACAGTCATTGGATCCATGATTTAAGGTGACCAGATGTGGTGGTTTGGCGGGGCATTTTTTTTTTTGAAAAAAGTATCCTAGTTTCCCACCCTTGTTCTCCAGATTTTCAAAAGTCCTGGTTTTCACTCCCACTGAGTCTCCTTTACTTTAAAGTTCTGTTTCTCCTCCACAGAGTTCAATTTCACATCCATCAGTAGAAAGCCAAATTTAACTCTAAAATAGCATATCCTTTTAAATTATAAATCATTGAGTGGGGCTGATACTCTGAAATCAACCAACCAACCAACCAACCATCAGGCTCATAACAAAATTCTTTGGTTGTTGGGTCATGTGAGGGAACTTTACCCAATAAAGTGCATGGGTGCTGATTGTATTTGAATTGCAGCACTTTCTAATCCGAGGTCTCGTTCATTGAGCTTCTCGTGTGTAGTTGGAGCTGCTCCCATCCAAGCAATGTGGAGTATTCCATCACCGTCCTGAATTGCACCTTGTAGATAGTGGACAACATTAACGGGGAGAGATGGTGTGAAAGCCTTAAAAGGGGAAGAATTTTTTAAGACGTGTAGTTTTTTTTTAAGCCAGCGCAAGGAAAGCCCTACAAGAGAGGGATGGTGCTGGACCTAATTTTTGAGAGCTAAGCCGGGCAAATATTAGAAGTGTAAGTGGGTAGCATTTCAGTGATGGTAACACTAACTCAATAAAATTTAAAGTGGTCATGCAAAAGGACAAAGAAATAGAAGTTGTGAATTGGGGGAGGCCAATTTTAATATGAAAAGGATCTTGCCAAGGTGGACTAGGAGCAGCTACTTGTAGGAAAAGCTACACAGTAAAGGTGAAGGAATGTCAGGGGTAAACAAGTCCAGTGATTCCTGGATATCAAGGGATGTACAGAACTGGAAAAAGCGTGAATAAAGGAAAGCTTAAGGTAGATACTGAAAGCCTAGAGAAGTGCACAAAGTGCAGGGTTTCCTGAAAAATTAGCAGAGCAAAGAGCAGGCAAAATAAAACACTGACGTGAAATAAAGGATCACCCAAAGGTATTTTAAAAGATTATTAGGGGCAAGAGGATAACCAGGGAAAGAGTACGGCTCAGTAGGGACCAGCGTGGCAATGTGTGGGGAGCTGGAAGATGTAGGTAAGGTTTTAAATGATTACTTTGTTCTTCTTGATACTGAATACAGTCACAATGTGAGTTTAGAAATCAGGGAGGGGAGTTGTGATTATTTTGAAAGGTGAGTGCGGAGAGGGAGGTGGGACTAATGGTTTTTGTGGGCTCATAATTAGATAATTCCCCACGCCCAGATGAGATGTAGCCTTAGCTGCTGTGGGAGGCAAGATGAAATTGTAGGAGCCCTGATATTTTACAAATCCTCCCAGGGGAGTTGCCAGGTAATTGAAACACATCTTGCATGGTACCATTATTCAAGAAGGGTCTTTTCTTCTTTTGGGATCACGACTAGGACCTACAATCATGTTATAACCTTTCCTTAACTACTTTGTCAGAGCCTGGGCATAAGTGGTGATTGTGGTGGCATATTGCTTATGCTTGAGCTGAAGGTGAAAAGTTACATGCTTTCAATACGATTGGGGAGCTCAGGCAGTGCATCCAAATTCCTACTCTAAATAGCAATATCAACACAACGTAATGTGTTTCTGCCAATCTTTCCTTTCCAGGAGAACATGTTGTCCCTGTTTGTTTTTTCAGCTGCCCCTGCCCAGGAAGATGGATCTCACTGAAGGTGGTCATTGGTATTGACAGCTCATGACTGCAGTTCTCATTTCCAGACTTTCACTCTTGAGATTATCTGAGTGTTCCAGCATTCCAAGTCTCAAAAAATTTGAAGTTTGTTTTCAGTAACCAGAAAGATAATGATCCTGCAGGGTGTGAATCACCTGCCTGAAGGAAGTGAGCAAGCCTTCTTTTTTTTAGGGCACCTTGAAAAGCTTCGTGAGGTGAGCAGACAGTATCGAAAAGGAATTTGCTCAGTCACTGATGCTGCTGCCCAAAGACACCTCTCCCAACACTGGTGCCCAACAGCCTTCATGCTTCTGTCACCCGTGTGCAGATTCTTGACCAGGTACTTGCAATTTTTTTTAAAACTAATTCTCAAATGTGCATTGCTCGCTAGGCCAGTGTTCACTTGTAGCAGCCTCCTGGTTGCGAAAAGCACAGATTGCTAACTTAGCCAAACAGCAAGGGATGCTGGGTACATTTGCTAAGTAAAACTGAAATCACAAATCCCAGACAGTATAAACACAGCAGCCGGGTGCTAATGACATTGGTATAATAGAAAAGACAACAATCATCCTGGTCAGACGTATCCCTGACAACTTATCCACTGAACAGAGGGCCCAGAGAAAGGCCAGGTTCTGCTACACAAAGAAATGAACAGTAGTGTGCGAACCAAATGATTAAGAGACAATAAGGACTGCAGATGCTGGAAGCCAGAGTCTATGGGTGTGAGGCTGGAAAAGCACAGGTCAGGCAGCATCAGAGGAGCAGGAAAGTCAACGTGTTTTGGCCTGAAACATTGGCTTTCCTGCTCCTCTGCTATCTGGTCTGCTGTGCTCATTCCAGCTTCATACTTATAGAATCCAAATGATTGACTCAGTTTCAAACTATTAAGTGTATCTTCATGATTGGCCAGAACTGTAGAAACTCACAGAAAAATCATCTCAAAGGTATAAAAACAGGGTTCACTTGCAGACCTGGCTCTTGAATTCATCTGATGCCTTCTGAGGAAAATAGCATGGCAAGAGGCTGAGACCAACCAGAGAGAGAGGGAAAAAAGCAGCTTTTCCAAGCCAGAAAGAGTGACTGTGTCAATCTACAAGAGTTTTGGGAAGTATCGTAACCTTAAAAAGCCAAATAGGATTAGAGAGAGTATGTTAGTGTTAAAGATTATTGTAGCTTTAGGCTAATAAAGTTGGGACTGTTTTGTATGGTACCGGCATGTGTTCATCTTGATTTGACTGCTTTTGTATTGTGGGACACCCGGGCAAATTCATTCACAACATTCTGGCTGGTGTTGTCTGTAACTTGTTTAAGAGGAAGGGACAACATCCCTGTCCTCCTTTGTGAAAGTAGTGATGAGCTGTAACCTGGAACCTCTGCAGTGCATTTGGGCTAGGTACAGCCGGGCTGGTGTTCCCATCTATCTGCTGCCTTTGCCCCTCTAGATGATACAGGTCACAGGTTTGGAATGTTCATATCTGTATCCCTGGCACCATTTCTCATCACCATTAAGATTGGCAACTATCATAGAGATATACAGCACAGAAACAGACCCTTTGGTCCAACTCATCCATGCCAACCCTATTAGAAATAAATCTAGTCCCATGTGCCAGCATTTGGCCCGTATCCCTCTAAACTTTTCCTATCCATATACCCATCCAAATGCCTTTTAAAGGTTGTAATTGTACCAGCCTCCACCACTACAACACTCCTGGCAGCTCATTCTTTACACACACCACCCTCTGCATGAAAAGGTTGTCCCTTCAGTCCCGTTTTAAATTTTTCCCTTCTCACCTTATACTTGTGCCCTCTGGTTTGGAAAAGACATTGTCTATTTACCCCATCCATGCCCCTCAGCCTCCAACGCTCCAGGGAAAATAGCCCCTGGATTATTCAGCGTCTCCATGTAGCTCAAACCCTTCAATCCTGGCAACATCATTGTAAGTCTTCTCCGAACCCTTTCAAGTTTCACAACTTCCTACCTACAGCAGGGAGACCAGAATTGCATGCAGTATTCCAGTGGTGGCCTAACCAATGCCCTGTACAGCTGCTACATGACCTCCCAACTCCTATACTCAGTGCATTGACCAATAAAGGCAAGCATACCAAACGCTGCCTTCACTATCCAATCTGCCACTGACTCCAGGAACTATGAACCTGTACTCTAGGTCTTTTTGTTCAGCAACACTTCCCAGGATCTTACCACTAAGTGTATAAATCCTGCCCTGATTTATCTTTTCAAAGTGCAGCACCTCACATTTATCTAAATTAAGTTCCATCTGCCTCAGCCTGTTGGCCCATCTGGTCAAGATCCTGTTGTACTCTGGGGTGACATTCTTGGCTGTCCACTACACCACCAATTTTGGTGTCATCTGCAAACTTACTATTCATACCTCCTGTATTCACATCTAAATCACTTATACAAATGACGAAAGGCAGTGGACCTACCACTGATCCTTGTGGCACACCGCTGGTCACAAACCTCCAGCCTAAAAAGTAAACCTCTGCCACCATCCTCTGTCTTCTACCTTCCAGCCAGTTCTATATCCATATAGCTAGTTTTCCCTCTATTCAGTGTGATCTAACCTTTTTAACCAGTCTACCATGAGGAACTTTGTTGAACGTTTTACTGAAGTCCATGTAGATCATGTCCACTGCTCTGTCCTAATCAATCCTCTTTGTTACCTCTTCAAAAACAGCAATCAAGTTAGTGAGACACAATTTCCCACGCACAAAGTCATGTTGACTATTTCTGATCAGTCTTTGCTTTTCCAAGTACATTAAATCCTGCTCCTCAGTACTCCCTCCAACAACCTGCTCATCATCAATGTCAGGCTCACCTGTCTAAAGTTCCCTGGCTTTTCCTTACCACCTTTCTTAAATAGTGACACAACATTAGCCAACCTCCAGTCTTCCGGCACATCACCTGTGGCTATCAAAGATACAAATATCTCAGCAAGGGGCCCAGCAATCACTTCCCTAGCTTCCCACAAAGTTCTAGGGTACACCTGATCAGGTGTCAGGGATTTATCTACATTTATGCGTTTTAAGACATCCAGCACCACCACCTCTGTAATATGGACATTTTTAAGATGTCACTATTTATTTCTCCACATTCTCTATCCTCCATATCCTTCTCCACAGTAAACACTGATGCAAAATACTCATTTAGTATCTCCCCCATCTCCTGCGGTTCCACACATAGGCACCTGATCTATCAGGGGCCCTGTTCTCTCCCCAGTTACCCTTTTGTCCTTAATGTGTATATATAAAATTCCTCTGGATTCTTCTTATTTGCCTCTCTGATTCCCCTCAAGTATACTCCTACTGCCTTTATACTTTTCTAGGGAATCACTCAATTTCTGCTGTCTATACCTGACGTATGCTTCCTCCTCTTTTTTTTTTGACCAAAATGTCAATTTCTCTCGGCATCAAGCATTGCCCTTCATTCTGACAGGAACATGCTGAATCTGGACTCCAGTTATCCTGTTTTTGAAGACTTTCCATTTTCCAGCTGTCCCTTACAAACATCCCCAATCTACTTTTGAAAGTTCTTGCCTAATACTGTCAAAATTGGCCGTTCCTCCAATTTAGGACATTAACTTCTAGATCCAGTCTATCCATTTCCATCACTATTTTAATATAATTATGGTCACTTGCCCCAAAGTGCTCCCCCATTGACACCTCCATCACCTGCCTGCCTTATTTCCCAAGAGTACATCAAGTTTTTCACCTTCTCTAGTAGGTATATACACATACTGAGTCAGAAAAGTTTCTTGCACACACTTAACAAATTCCTCTCCATCCAAGCCCTTAACACGATGGCAGTCCGAGTCGATGTTTGGAATGTTAAAATGCCCTACTACAACCACCCTAATATTCTGACAGATAACTGAGATCTCCTTAAAAATTTGTTTTGCAATTTCCCACTGAATATTTGTCGGGGGTGGGGGGTGTCTATAGTAAAATCCCAATAAGGTGATCATCCCTTCTTATTTCTCAGTTCCACCCAAATAACTTCCCTGGATGTATTCCCAGGAATATCCTCTGTAAATACAGCTGCAATGTTGTCCCCCTCCTTTTTTGTCCGCCTTTCAATCTTTCCTATAGTAGTTATATCCTGGAACATTATGCCAGTCCTGACCATCCCTGAGCCGTGTTTCTCTAATTGCTATGATATCCCAGTCCTATGTTCCCAACCATGTACTGAGTTCGTCTGCCTTACCTGTTAGGCCTCTTGCATTGAAATAAATAGTTTAGTTTAATTTATCAGTCCCATATCTTTCTCTACTTTGTTCCTGACTGTTTGACTCGCTCTTTTTCCCAACTGTACCACTCTCGGACTGATCTCTTTCCTCGCTATCTAACTGAGATTCCACCACCTCCACCCCCACACCCCGCAACTCCCCACCCTCTGCTCTGCCCGTCCCCCCCAGCAACTAGTTTAAATCCTGTAGCAAACCTCCTTGCCAGTATATTAGCCGCCTTCCAATTCAGGTGCAATCATCATTCTTGTACAGGTCACTTCTACCCCAGAAGAGATTCCAAAGATCCCAAAATATGAATCCTCCTTTCCTGCACCAGTTCCTCAGCTATCCATTTATCTGCTGTATCCTCCTTTTCCTGCCCTCACTAGCTTGTGGCACTGGGTAATCCAGATATTACTACCCTTGAGGACCTTTTTAAATTCCTGCCTAACTTTATATATTCTTTTCTCAGAATCTCATTCTTTTCTCTTCCTATGTCGTTCGTTCCAATGTGTACAACGGCCTCCTGCTAGTCCCTCTACCCTTTGAGAATATTCTACATCCTGTCCAAGATATCTTTGATCTTGGCTCCAGAGACGTAGTACACCAATTCTGATGTCTGTCTGTCGGCCACAGAATCGCCTGTCTGTGCCTCTAACTAGAGCCTCCCCTACTGCGAACAATCGCTTGGAACCTGGCATATCCCACGTTACATTACAGCCGGTCTCAGTACCACAAACCTGCCTGTCAGTGCTACATTTCCTGGAGAGACAACCCCAACATCTTCCAGAACAACATACTTGCTCGAGATGGGAATAGCCACAGGAGACTCCTGCACTACCTACCTCCCTCTCCTACCTTTTTCTGAGCGTCATCTATACACCTGACTATATCTTCAGTTTATCTCCCTCCCTGCAACTGCCATCCATCACAACTCCTGTAAATTCCCAATTGCCTCTAACTGCAGCTCCAACCGATCCATGTCCTCCAATAGGATTCACAACCAAACACACTTCCTGCAGACGTAATCATCAGTAACATGGAAAATGTCCATGATACCCTACATCCAACAGGAAGAGCATGTCACTCTGCTAAAGGCCATCTTTGCACCTTAACAATCCAGAAAATGGCACAGCCTTACTGCTCTAAAAACACTGCACCAGGCTAACTTAGCACCCTTTTTTCATATTTCTAAAGTTTAATCAAGAGACAGGTCTGAATAAAACCATAAAATCTACTATTGTAGATTTGCAAAAGCTAAACAGTAAGGTTACACTGAGCTGCTCCCCTGCTGTGAGCTGCCACACACAGGTAAAGTGCCACTGTTTTGACTTTTTTTTTCCCCCAAAGTTCCAAAACAATGCAAGAGGTTGTCAAACAGAAAGTACTGCTCCTAGAATTCGAGGAAATTAGCTCCAACACTGAAAATACCTCAAAAAGGAAACATCTCTTACAGCCACAACTTTTTACCATCCTCCATCTTGGATTACCCAGAATCCCTTTGTCATGGTAAAACCTAAAAGTGTCTTTATTTAACATTGGGTAACATGATTTTCCACACAACCTTACAATCTGTAAAATGCCTGACATTGATGAGCTTTTTCATCACTGACAATTACAACACATGGAATGCCACAAGTGATCCATTGTACGAGGAATTATATAAATCAAAGTACAACAGAACACAGCCAAGAGTGTAAATTTATTCTGTTAGTTTATTCCTGTGTTGCCCTCTAGGCACTGTGGAAGACCACAATTTTGTAACATGCTTAGTGTTAAACTGAAAAGTGGAAAATCACTACCCAGAATACAAACAAGAAACGTCCCAAGTTTGATTCCTGCCCTGTGCTCAGGTTAACTAATCTCAGTTGAAGCATTAAAATTGGTTTATATTCCTAGGTGACCATGATAAATTTCTACAGGAGTGTTTCCACAGTTGCATCACCCTTACTGAAATCCCTTCCATCTATTCTAGTAATTGTGCCCTCTATGAATTTTGATACTGCCTGTCTTTTCTAAAGATCCTACAGCCTATACGTGATATGTAGCTCCAAATTAAGTTGCAGCCAGATCTTTATCCTTCAACCATTAAGCGCCAAAAATAAAGTTGTTTTAAATATTCAAATGTTATTTGTATGATCTTGGCTATGCAGAAATTTGCTCCCATCACGTTGCTGGGTGCGAACAAAATCAAGTCAAGGATGTTTTCCGGGCTTCTGGAATACAGAAATAAAGTGGCAGATTCACCACTGAACATTTTCGAAATGGTGGCAACACAATGTAATCTAGAATTTGCTACATTGTAATCAACTAATCTAAGTGGGGAAACATACATGTATCAAACTGCCCCTTGTATTTGGTCTGTAGCTTTTCTTCATTTACAATGAATTGAATGAAGAAATAGAGTTGTGTATTCTAGTTTGCAGATTACACTAAATTGGGAGGCAGAGGTGTTATAAAGGGTTATAGACTGATTAATTGAGTGGGCAAAAGTAATTTGGTAATGTGCCACATAAAGCATAAGAGTACACGGTATTAGGAGTGATATTTAGCAAAGAAAGAGGACTGGCCAACAAACAGAACATAGAGAGATAAATAGACCAGTATCAGGTTGGCAGATGGTAAATAGTAAACTACAGGGTTGAGCCACTGGGATCAGTGCTGGTGCCTGAACTATTTATGATCCATATTAATGACTTGAATGAAGGGACCGATTACATTGTAGCCGAGTTAGCTGATATTATGGTGAGAGTGGGAGCAGGCAGTCCGGGGTAGTCAGCAACAAGAGCAGGAACAGGCTGCAAGAGTAAACAGCCAGGGTGGCAGTGAGGACAAGCCCAGAGTGGAAGAGGTTGAGCCCTTGTAAGAAATGTGACCCTAGCATGGCTAGGCGCTTATGGACTGTATAACTATGTTTCTTAGGTTTTCTATTTTTCAGTAAGAGCGATTGTAATGTTTAACTTTTTAAGTTTGTTTTCTTTATTTTGCTGCTTTGTACAAAGATTCTATACCTCGGTACCTTTGTACCTAAGATGGTGCCGTAAGTGTCGACTTGTAAACTTTTCATTCCACTCATGAGTATATGTGACAATAAACCTAATTCAAAGAGAAGACTGGAAATTCAGATGAGACCGAGGTCCTTGTACGTGAATCATAAGCGGGTAGTATGCAAACAGAGTAAGTAATTTGCAAGGAAAATGGAATTATGGCCTTCATTACAAGAGTGATGCAGTGGAAAAGTAGGGAAACCTTGCTGCAATTATATGGATCATTGGTGAGACTGCACTGAGAGTTGTGCATGGAATTTGTCCTTTTACTTAAGGAGGGACATGTGTGCTGGAACCGGGAGAGGCTGATTCCTGGGACGAAGGAGTGTCTTATCAGGGAAATTTGAGTAGTTTGGGCCTCTGTTCATTTGGGTTTAGAAGAATGTGAGATGATTTTATATTCTAAGGAGCTTGACAGAGTAGAAGCTGAGAGGGTATTTCCCCTCCTGGGGGAATCTACAATAAAGGGGCACAGTTTAAAAATGAACAGTCTCACTTTTCTTACGTCAGAAATAAGCATGAATTTCTTCTCCCAGAGGAAGTTAGTTTGGAATTCTCTTTCGAGAGAGTAGTGGAGGTTGTGTAAAACAGATTGTTGACCTGCAGTGGAGTCGAGACTTACGGGTAGACAAGCAGGAAAGTGAGAGTTCTGGAGACACCTAAATCAACTGTTATCATGCTGATTGATGGAGCAGGCTTGACGGGCCAAATGGCCACCACCTCTGCTCCTACTTTTGATCAATAGTTAATGAATTTCAATGCAGAGGACTGTGAAGCATCCTCTCTGGTTCCAAAAATGAATAGTCTGTTTTTTAGTGATGAAAAAGAACAAAATGTGGAGGAACAAGGGACTTTGGTGTCAGTATGCATAAGTCACTAAAAGCTAGTGCGTAGAAACAAAGTCTAATGCAATATGTGCAATGCAATTTATCTCTAGGACGCTGAAATGCAACAATGAGGAACTGATGTTTCAGTTGTACAATCCTTCTTCAGGCCCTTTCTGAAGTAACTGTGTTCAAGTCTGGACATTACCTCACTGTTTTTCATAAAGTTCTGGATGGGAGAGGGTAAGAACCCATGGGATCCAAGGAGGTTTGGCAAATTGAATACAGAAATGGCTGATTGGCAGGAAGCAGAGGGCAGTGGTTGTCTTTTCTGAAGAACCAGAGTCCAGAGCCAAAACGTCAGCTTTCCTGCTCCTCTGATGCTGCCTGGCCTGCTGTGTTCATCCACCTCCACACTTTGTTATCCCAGTCCAACTGAGTGCTTTCCAGGGAAGGGTCACTCGACCCAAAACATTAACCATGATTTCTCTGATGGGGTGGTAAATAGTGAGGATGATATAGATGGGCTGGTCAAATGGGCTGATCAGTGGCAAATGGAATTCAATCCAGATGAGTGTGAGGTGATGCACTTAGGCAGGACAAACGAGGCAAGTGATTCTGTGATGAATAATAGGAGCCAAGGAAGCACTGAGGATCAGAGGGACCTTGGTGAACATATCCACTGGTCCCTTCAAGTAGTGGGACAGTTAAAGTGTTTAAGGTGGCATATGGGATGCTTGCCTTTATTGGCCACAGCATAGAGTTTAAGAGCAGGGAGGTTATGCTGAAACTGTATAAAATGTTTGTTTGGTCACAGCTAGAGTACTTGTGCAATTGTGGAATTCACATTATAGAAGGCTTGTGATGTCACTGGAGAGGATTTTCCAGGATGTACTTCATCATCATTGAATCCCTACAGTGTGGAAACAGGCCCTTTGGGCCATCAAGTCCACACCAGCCCTCAAGAGCATCCTACCCAGACCAATCCCCCTATAACCCACATCCCTAAATACTATGGGCAATTTAGTAAGGCCAATTTACCTACACTGCACATCTCTGGCCAGCAGGAGAAAACCAGTGCACCTGTAGGAAACCTATGCAGGCACAGGGAGAACATGCAAACTCCACACAGACAGTCACCCAAGGCTAGAATTGAACCTGGGTCCCTGGCACTGTGAGGCAGCAGTGCTAACCACTGAGCCACCATGCTACACCCAGAAATCACCTGTGTTCACAAACTCATGAGACATGCAGATACCTGGAAGGGCTGGAGAGTTTCAGTAATGAAGAGACTGAACAGATTGGGTTTGTTTTCCTTAGGGAAGAGGAGATTGGGAAGGAACTTGATTGAGACTTATAAAACTGAGGAGCATAGATAAACAGGAAGAAACTTTTCCCCTTGGTGTCGGGATCAATGACCAGAGGGCACAGATTTAACATAAAGGGCAAGAGGTTTATGGGGGTTGTGAGAAAACACTTTTTCACCCAGAAGGTGATGGAAATCTGGAACTCGCTGCCTCTGAATATTTAGTAGTATTTAGATGTGCACCTGTGATGCTAAGGCATACAACACTGTGGAGCAAGTGCTGATTAGAACAGTTAGGTGATTGTTTTTGACCAGCACAGACTCAATGGGCTGAAGGGCCTCTTTCCGTGCTGTAGATGACTTTATGGAAGGGGTAGTGCAGATTCTCTAGGATTCTGCAGGACTTAAATAATTAAATTGTGAACAAGTTGCCTTTTATCCTCTTGAACTTAAGAGGACCAAACTATTGAGTGTTTAAAATAGTAAAGCAAAGGGATTTGAGAGGGTCAACACAAGTAAACTATTTCCTCTGGTGGACAAATCATGAATAAAGGGCCATAATCTTAAACTGAGTACTGTTTCAGAGTGAGAGCGGTAAGAATCATTTCTGAGAAATTAAATGGAAATGTGGAACTCTCCTCCCAAAAAGCTAGACTAATTTACATTGTTGAGACTGACTGTGTGTAGGCATATGGATCAAGATGGATAAATGGAATAAAGAAACAGATCACGGTCTGACGGAACGGCAGAACAGCTTCAGAGGCTGTCCCTGTCCTAGTAACAGTACATCAGGGTCAAATTTTGTTTCTTCCTCTTCCCTGTCCAAAATTCTGTCAACTAGATACTGATATATTTACTGCATTTCGGTGAAGGTTTCCGTGGATGAATCATTATGTGAAACAGCCTTCTGTTAGAATAGCTTCTGAAAATCCATCTATATAACAATATAACACTCTGAAAAGCTGCAACATTCCTGCACTTACCAGCTGCCTACTAATAAATAGCTGATCTTGATTCCACACACATCCCATCAGATCGTTCAGCTCTCAAGTATTTTGGCCTAGACAGCTGGAAACAGTATAGCTTGCTGATCAAACTACTTAGGCCTTCATCCATCAACACACAAGGGTGGCACAGTGATTAGCACTGCTGCCTCACAGTGCCAGCGACCCAAGTTGGATTCCAGCCTTGGGCAACTGTCTGTGAGGAGTTTGCACATTCTCCCCGTGTCTGTGAGGGTTTCCTCCCACAGTCCAAAGATGTGCAGGTTAGGTGGATTGGCTATGCTAAATTGCCCATTGTGTTCAGGGAGTTGCAGATTAGGTGGGTTATAGGGGGATGGGTCTGGGTAGGATCCTCTTGAGGGTTGTTGTGGACTTGATGGGCCGAAAGGCCTGTTTTCACACTGTAGGGATTCTATGAAACACTTAAGCTTGTAGGATCACTTTAACATTGCCACTGAACTGGTTAAGTAGGTGCAGCAGATTTCTCACTTGTTAGAATAAATGGAGTGGAGACTGGTTCTGTTAAGGATGAGCCATCTGCTCCAATCAAGTTACTGTGCACCAGCTCCTTATATATGAATTACAAATGAACAATCTCCTCTATCCTGTATTGTACCAAGGGAAAATCTCTTTGAGCTCAACTGCTGTAGAATTATTCAGATCGCTAATGGACAAGTTCTAAATGCAGAGTGAAACTGCAAATTTATAACTATCTAAATTAATCACTGGTAGTGCAGAACGTGAATGTTGCTGAAACTTTTCATCTCGCACTGAATCAAACAAATGCAAGAGTACCAATTTTCAAATGATTACAACAATTTGTACTACTGGAGAAAAAGTTTGGTCAGTCAATTCTGGCTGAGATGTTGCATGGAGAACAATATGGAATGATAAGGGAGCTATAGGTTTCACTTGCTGAACAATCCTAAATGCACTAATTGTTGGACTAACACTCAATTTAAGATCACCAGTCATGCTCCTAACCTCAGTTGCACTCACTGCAAGCAACATAAATTCATACAGAGGGACCCATTCTCTGCAAACAATCCTGGTGTGTTCTCAAATTACCTGGAAGCTTGGAGAACTCATAGTCTACAGTCAGAACTGACTGAAACCCTTTTGTTCGTGGTAAAGTTTTTTGTGATTGTGTGGAATTTGGCACTCTTGCATTTGCCCTGATGAGCGCGATACAAAAAGCCTTAACAACATGCTTCACTTTCTGACTATTTGAATTCTAGGTCTATTAATGGACTGACTATTGTTCCAGCAATTCTGCAGCACTTATGCACTGAGAAAAGGATTCTAATATCAGAGGTGAAGAGCTCCTGTCAAATCAATTTATTCTGCAAGAGTCAGCACTCATGAACACTGTAATATTGAGGGGGTACAGATTCCAATCGTGCGACATTTGACTGTTCCAAAATACTACTTACTTTCAATTCTGTTTAGGATTAGGTGGGGGCTATCACAAAGTAGAGGAGATGGTGGCTTAGTGGTAATGTTACTAGTCTGATAATCCATGAACCCTCGGTTAATGATCTGAAAATGTAGGTTTGAATCCCACCACAGTAGATAATGAATTTTGATTCCAATAAAAATCTAGAATTAAAAGCCTGTCAGTGGTAACCATGTAACTAATGTACTACTGTCATCCAAATTTCATATATTTGACTAATGTACTTCAGAGAAGGAAATCTACCATTCTTACTTGGTTTGGCTGACATATATTCACAGCAATGTATTTGATCCTCAACTACCCTCTGAAATTGCCTGGCAAGCCACAATTAGGAATAGATAACAAATGCCAACCTTTCCATCTGTCACAAGAATTTAAAAAGTCAACAGGACAGTTAAAGTGTTGCTGAAGGGGAGGTCAAAAACACTTCTTGCTACTGAAGAAATTAAAGGAGATCTGAGACAGCATTTTATATTTTTTTCCTGTTCTTAGTAGTAAAATTATGACATAACCATGGAGCTAAATACAAATACTGAGCAAATAAGAGTAGCAAATCAGTTGACAAAAGCTCAGCAGGTCTGGCAGCATCTGTGAACAGAAAGCAGAGTTAATGTTTCAGGTCCGGTGACCCTTCCTCAGAACTGAAGGAAGAGTCATCGACCCAAAACGTTAACTCTGATTTCCCTTCACAGATGCTGCCAGACCTGTTCAGCTTTTCCAGCAACTTCTGTTTGTGTTTCTGATTTACTGCATCTGCAGTTCTTTCAATTTTTACTCAGTTATCAATACTGAAGAAAGAGTGCTATTGTCTGTGTAGCACCTTATAAATTTTCATTTTACTTAATGTTCAACGTCAGAGCTCAGGGGAGAGGAAGAATATTGATCTGCATGTGAAGACACTGATGCATCTAGCTGAATCCTGTACATCTCGACAACTGAAAGACGATCACATCAGACATAAGAATCGTTTATGCATAAAAGATCCTGATGTGAAAGCGTGTCCTCTGAGAAACAACAACTTTACTCTCGTAAATCTTTTAATGTGTACAAACTCTTAACGTTGTCGCTCACATTTTTGGAATACTACATTCGATTCTCGTTTTGGAGACAATAAGGACTGCAGATGCTGGAAGCCACAGTCCATTGGTGTGAGGTTGAAAAGCGTAGCAGGTCAAACAGCATCCGAGGAGCAGGAAAGTCAACGTTTCGGGCCAAAACCATTCATCAGGACTGAGGGCATAGTTTTGAAATGCATCGCAAAAATGAAGTGAGAAAAAATTTGTCCAGTAGAATGGCAAGTGATCCCAATCCTGCAAGATGTGTTCATGCTATTCTATTTAACTTATAGGACAGACCATCGATAGTTGTTCATTTCCAATACAAGCCTTTCCCTCCATGTTTCCACACACCTCTCCCAACAAGGAGGCTTGGTTGTATGACTCCCAAAGTGCTAATCCAGCTGCCCTTTTACCATATAATTTTGAAATAGCAGACGGTTCAGGGGTCAAAACTGCTTCTCCATACAACATCTACAGATGATATCGAACCCCCTAAACTCTCAGCACACAAAGGGCTGTAAAAAGCAGCCAACAACTTGTACTTGTGCTCTCTGTAAGTTATCAATTTTCATCCACCAAAAGAATGAAGCACAAGTTACACTTCAGCTAAGAAAAAAAGAAATTCCTTAGAAGACTTTTAAAGGGAAGAGATGGCTCAGCTGCCAGCTACCAAACCAACCATCCCACAAAGGAATTCCTGACTGTTCACTCTTGCTTTGGATTTTTGTTCTCAATCTTACAAATAAAAGCACTGATAAACTGGTATCCTCAGTTGCTTTGCACTTAATTTTTTGTTAGTCATTGTATAACCTCTGTATTCTTTTTGATTCATTTTCTCCCCTTGTATGTTTCTGAGTATTCCCCCTGTTGCTGATTCTAAGAATGTGTGAAATAAACAGGACTTCTGGTTTAACTTTACAATAATGCTCGAGATCCTTACAAAATCCAAGTCCACAAACAGAGGGAGTGGGGTGTATATGTTCCCATGTTTAAAAAGAAGGGAAAATTCAATCATAATCTGCTAGTTAGCGGTGAGTAAAGGAAAAGTGACTTGGATGGTGAATTTCAAAACATCGATAACATTACCCCATGCCAACCACTGAAGAAATTTTACCATAACTCACCAAGGCAAAGTTCTTTACCATCCTCAATGTGAAGCATGGTCACTGAGAAGTGAAGCCACATGAATGCAACAGTTTTCTAACAACATCTAGATACATTCATTAGGTAGGGATGGTCATGCATGCCATTTGGTATTCCCAATGCTCCAAAAGAGTATTAACGCAAGTAGTATGATATAATCAATGATCACCCCGGAGTGGAAGCTATTGTGAATGATCTATGGATGTGGAGAAATTATTTAAGAAGCCATCAATAAACAGGAATCTAGCAGACTGTGAGAGATAGCTTGCCAGATGAACCTGAAGTTGAACTTGAAAATCAAGCATGTAATTCAAATACTTACGAGAGGACTTCACCCAGATCCTGACAAGGTGACAGTTGTAGTAGTGATGCAGTAGCCAACAAATGTAAAAGCAGTCCAACAGTTTGTTAGATTGAGAAACACTTAGGAAACAATTTAGCAAAATTCTTGCCTAATTTGTGGAGTTTGACAAAAGGTCACTACCCAGGCTGGATAGCAGTACTGGTGCACAGAATAAGAAGCAGTTTTACAGATTGTGTGGGGATCAGAGCTTGCATTTATTAGCATGCAACTGCTAAGTGGACATAATGTTGCAAGTTTCCATGGTACAGACTTCCAACGTTCCCTGTTATTGGAAGGACAGCATTCTAACCCACTCAGCTCTATTTTTTTTCTGTTCTCTCCTTTAACTATCTTTCACAGCCAATGACACACCTGTTTGGCAGACTCATAAGCCTTGATAAGGGATTGGAGATAATGGTACACTTTGGTACAACCTTGCATATGCATTTCCCGTTATCGGCAGACATTGCTCCTCAGCCTAAGTATTGCAATGCTCACTGTAGTCACACCAGTGAGCAGGATTCCAGTGCATGAAGGCACTGGCTGCTGAGGGTCAAAGTTTGCTATTCACTTCCTGAATATACATTTCTAGGTCCAATCTCTAATTCAAAATTGGAAGCTAACAGGAATTCTTGTTAAGCGAAAGGTCTCCGCACAGATAGAATCAATGAATGATTACAGTGTATGAGACCATTCAATCTCTTACATCCTGTAGACTCTGTCAGATCAACTCAACCAAAACTGTACTCCTGTATCTTTTCTGTTCAAATAGTTTTGAAAGCTATTCTGGAAACTGCCTCCACCGCATTCATATAGTGCATTTCAAATCTTAACTACTTCCTGCATAAACTAATTTTTTATCCTGTTCACCTTTGCTTCTTTTGCCAATTATTTTAGATCTGTGTCCTATGGTTATTGACCCTTTCATCCATAGGAAAAGCTTTTACCTGGTGTCTCGAAGCTACGAAGAACTGCAGATGCCGCAGTCATAGTCAACACAGTGTGGAGTTCTGAAGAAGGGTCCTGACCCAAAATGTCAACTTTACTACTCGTCTGATGCTGCCTGACCTGCTGTGTTCCTCCAGCTCCAGGATTTTTCCCTGGCCTTCACTTTCAGATCCATGATTTTGAATATCTCCGCGAAACCTTCTCTCAACTTTCTCCACTTAAGGAAGAACAACCCCAGCTTCTCAAGTCTATCCATGGAACCAAGTCCCTGACCACAATAATCATTTACTACACCCTCGATTCCCACTGCCTTCACTTCCTTGCTGAAGTGCGGTGTCAGAACTAGGCACGACATGGCAACTGAAGCCTAACCAGTGTTTTACACAGATTGCCAATCACCAACGTGATCCTAGCTTTCCTAATCTACAACACAGTCGACAATGCCCAGTACTAGAGATAGTAGGAACTGCAGATGCTGGAGAATCCGAGATAACAAGGTATAGAGCTGGATGAACACAGCAGGCCAAGCAGCATCAGAGGAGCAGGAAAGCTAACGTTTCGGGCCTAGACCCTTCTTCAGAAATGGGGAAGGGGACGTGGGTTCTGAAATAAACCTGTCCTGTACCTGTCTGTCTCCTACCTATCTTCTCCTTTATCCATCCTCTATCTGCCTCCCTGTCTCTCCCTATTTATTTCAGAACCCCCTTCTGAAGAAAGGTCCAGACCCGAAACGTCAGGTTTCCTGCACCTCTGGTGCTGCTTGGTCAGCTGTGTTCATCCAGCTCTACACCTTGTGATGCCCAGTACTATGCGTGTCTCAACTTGCCACCTTCGACATGCAGCTCGCCCTGGTGGAGAATCCACTTGAGAACTGCACCCTTTCTTTGATGTTGCCTCATTCACACTTCCCAAAATTTAGAGGCAGATTTCTAAAGATCCAGGTGGTGAACGGATATGGGGGCAGCAAGAGAGAAGGCACTGAAGTGTGTTGTAGCCTACTGAATGGCAGTACAGCTCATATATTCTCCAATATTATAAACCATGTATCTACATAAACTGGGCCTCTTCTCAGCTAAGATAACAAGGTGTAGAGCTGAATGAACACAGCAGGCCAAGCAGCATCATAGCAGCAGGAAGGCTAACATTTCAGGCTCGACCCTTCATCAGAAATGGGGGAGGGGAAGGGGGTTCTGAAATAAATAGGGAGAGAGGGGGAGGCGGATAGAAGATGGATAGAGGAGAAGATAGGTGGAGAGGAGGCAGACAAGTCAAAGAGGCCGGGATGGAGCCAGTAAAGGTGGGGAGGTAGGGAGGAGATAGGTCAGTCCAGGGAGGACGGACAGGTCAAGGGGGCGGGATGAGGTTAGTAGGTAGGAAATGGGGGTGCAGCTTGAGGTGGGAGGAAGGGACGAGCTGGGCTGGTTTTGGGATGCGGTAGGGGGAGGGGAGATTTTGAAGCTTGTGAAATCCACATTCATACCATTGGGCTGCAGGGTTCCCAAGCGAAATGAGAGTTGCTGTTCCTGCAACCTTTGGGTGGCATCATTGTGGCACTGCAGAAGGCCGAGGATGGACATATCGTCTAGGGAATGGGAGGGGGAGTTGAAATGGTTCGCGACTGGGAGGTGCAGTTGTTTATTGCGAACCGAGCGTGGTGTTCTGCAAAGCAGTCCCCAAGCCTCCGCTTGGTTTCCCCGATGTAGATGAGGCCTCAACGGGTACAGCGGATGCAGTATACCACATTAGCAGATGTGCAGGTGAACATCTGCTTGATGTGGAAAGTCTTCTTGGGACCTGGGATGGGGTGAGGGAGGAGGTGTGGGGGCAGGCGTAGCACTTCCTGCAGTTGCAGGGAAAAGTGCCGGGTGTGGTGAGGCTGGAGGGGAGTGTGGAGCGGACAAGGCTCTATCCATCTTCTCTCCGCCTCCCCCTCTCTCCCTATTTATTTCAGAAACCCCTTCCCCTCCCCCATTTCTGATGAAGGGTCTAGGCCTGAAACGTCAGCCTTCCTGCTCCTATGATACTGCTTGGCCTGCTGTGTTCATCCAGCTCCACACCTTGTTATCTCGGATTCTCCAGCATCTGCTGTACCTATTCTCTCTTCTCAGCTAAACATTGCAATCCCTCTTCCGCTTGTCTGCTCCTTTCACTGGGCTAATTCCCTGACTACTGACAAAACCGTCGCTGCGTTTCCGTAAATGGCAGACACTCGGGATCGCAATGAGGAAAGGGGGGTGAGA
>JAHRHZ010000133.1:4595162-4618314 GCA_024137785.1 Ginglymostoma cirratum
GGGGGGGGAGGGAAAGAGGAGAGAGACTAAAAAGAGGTATTGGAGTTCGGTGGTGGGGAATGAAGGGAGATATTGGAGAGAGGCTGGAATGGTGCAGGAGGGAATGGAATGTGGACTGGCAGGTGTGGGGAGGAGAACGAGGAGTGAGGGTATGGAGTGAGACGGGGCCTGAAGGGGGTTCGGGGAGGTGGAAGTGGGTGTGGAGTGAGGATGGGACAGAGGGGGAGTGGGCATCGAGTGAGCACCAGATGGAGGGTGGGAAGTTGGTAATGGAGTAAGGATGAGAGGGGAATGGCAATGGAGGGAGGATGTGGAATGGAGTGACGTGGAGGGTGAAGGAATGGGTTGAGGGATATGGGGGACAGTGGGGTTGGAGTGAGCAGAAGTGAAAGGAATCATGATGTTGGGGAGAAAGGAGGAGTCGGGGGCAAGTAAAGGGGCAATGGGAAGGGGGATTGGAAGTGCAGGGAGGTGGGTGTGAGGGAGGTAGGATGAATGGAAAAGGGAGACTTAGGGGAATGAACTGAATTGCAGATCTGGGAAAGGTGCATCACTGGAAGAAATGGGTGAGCGAGAATGGGTGGTGTGGTGGGGAGAGCGAGGAGAGAAGTGAGGGTCGTGAGAAATCTGCATAGACAAGTATGGAGATCAGGTAAACAAGGTGGGGGAGAAACAGATTGGAAGGGGAAAGAAAGAATGTGACCAAATTAACATTGCATTACTGGAGCTCTGGTTGATTGCCACTGCTGACAGAGGCTGTGTTTTTGGACTTAGTTGAATTATATTGAGGTTGTTTTCATGCGGGCAGTTAACAAGCCCCCTGTCACGCAAGTGGAAGGACAACGTTCTAACCCACTTACTCTTAACTCAGTCTGATTTTTTTTTTTGTTTCTAAACAGTTTCTCACAGCCAGATTACGCGCCTTTACAGCAGATTCACTAGCCTGGATAAGGGGGAGAATGGCACACTTTGGTAAGGAAATATAAACCCTTAGGATACAATAGGTTTCGTGTCACCAGTAGTTCCCAGGTAGTATCTGGTTCACAGAATGGGTGAGCAGGATTCTAGTGCATAAAGCCTGTACCATATTGTTGGTCAGAATTTATAATTCACTTCCTGGAAGGAGCTAAACCAATTGTAATGCAGGTGGTGTGATATAAGGCTGACCAATTTTGCCAAAGTTTAAGAGCGGAATTGTTTAGTTTGTACAAGAATTTCTTATCTCGTGTATATTATAGGAAATTTCATGGGTCAAACGAGACACTGGTAATTTGACTCTAGATTTAATTTGACATGCAAACAAATCAGTTTTTATTCAACAGAAAGGTTTAGATTTTAAGCATGTTCCCAATTGAGTATAAGACTGAAGGCTTGATCAAGAGCTGTCTGGTGAGCTTAAGAAGCATCCTGTCCTTTGGTCCGATGTCACATATCATTCTCGCGAAAATCTTGCACAGTGGACTGTTTTATTTAATTGTCTTTAAAAATATCATTGAACTTCATGCCATTTTCAAGTGGTTTTTGATTCTAATGTTAGAGGTTTTGTCATTTTCTGAGCCTGACAGTTTAGCAAGGTCAGTCTTGCTGATTCATCCTGCCCGCTGATTCAGCAAAACTGCAGTCCTGTGAGAATGTTGTAAAGAAATTTCTATGATCCAGTTCAGGATGGAACAATGGCTTTATTTGCCAATATCACAGAACACTCTGTTCCACGTAATCGAGGGGAATTTGGGTCCATTTGTTTAGTCATCTTCAAATTAGAAAAGATGTTGAAATTCAGGAGGCAGAAGTACAAAAAAAAAAGCAGTGATTGGTATGGGTGAACTGGGCTGGGGTGGAGGTGGCCACAGTAATATAGGTAGATCTGGCAACGATTGCAAAGAAAGAGTTAGATATATGTAATGCCTTTAATTGCCATTGACTGTCTCGAGTGCTGTTGAACTTCACTCACTGATGTAGGAAATGCAGTAGCCAGTTTCCCCACAGTGAGTTCCCAGCAATTGAATCATGACCAGAATTTTTTAACTGTGGTGTTGATAGAGAGATAAATAACCTAGGATCCAGAGTGATCTCTCTTGCTCTTTGAAGTAGTGATGTGGATTTTTAACCTCTGATCTGAAGAACTGCACCTCTGACAAGGTAGCACTTAGTATGATACTGGAGAGTTTGGAAGCCTGGTTGTTTGAACTGTTGGTGCCTGGACATGTTTCATGTCCCCATCATGATGAAAGTTCCTCCATACAAAGGGAAGTCTGTGAAGAGCTGGCAGACTATGGACAGGGAATTGTTATTTTTGGGAATTACCAATGTGCTATGGCACAATCCTGTGTTGTGAAAGCTAGAATGAGAAGGAACTTCTCCACTTCATCCACTTGTTATTTAGCTGAGTCATTATATTTACGTCTGAGAGCCTATTCATTAATGGCTTGTCTCTGGCATTGTCAGAACACGGTTTTTCAAAGTTGGATTACTTCCTGTAGGATAGTGGCTCTGACTGCAAGTTAAAAACAGCTATTGAAATTTCAGATTCCACCCAGCTTAAACTAGCTCCAGCAAAGTCACCTTCACAGTGAGGGCAATGCCAAACAATGTACTTACGAAATGAAGAGAAGCAGTCTGCTCATCTTAGAACAGGACATTTGATAATTGATCTCCCTGTCAGCATATTTGGGTGTAAACCATTGCTGGCCTCATTATTTTGCCTTGTGCAATCATGTTGCTCACTGACTGTCCTTCTAACCGTGTAAGGACTTGAACCTGGGCCTTCTGGCCCAGACGTAGGGAGAGACACCACCAATATTCCATAAATGCTCAGACGTTATTTGGAACAGGCAGCCCCAAGTTGAGCTCGGCACGGTCTGGAGGTGAGGCCCGACACTGTCTGCTTGAAGGATTGTTATGCTGAACTTTTTATTTCTTTATTTCTCTGTACCTAAGATGGTGCCATAATTGGCTACTTTTCACTGTACTTAAGTGAGTACATGTAAGAATAAACCTAATTCTCATTCTTAAACTGCCTTACAATCACAGCAGCAAGATTCTGCAAACAACCATCTTCATTCTGATTAGATCATTTCTTTTATTTGTTCATAGGCTGATTGTGTCACGGCATCCCATCTCTTATTGCTTTTAAGAAGGTGTAGTGAGTCACAACTTTGAGCCAAAAGTAGTCCTTGTGTTATTGGTATGCCTACAGTGTTGTTAGGGAGAGTCATCCAGGGTTTTGACCCAGTGTGAAGGAACCATGTTCTAGCATCGAATCGGGATGAGAATATTGTATTTTGAAAGATATTGTTAAACTTAGAAAATTACTTGAGAAATTACTTCAGTCAATCTCTATTGCAACTAATATAGTGTGATGTTGAGTTTAATAAGGGCTTAAAAATGGGATATGATGTCACTAATTACAAAGCAAAAGCCTACGCGATTAGCAAATGCCTACTTGGATTGGGCCAGAGGGCCGGCATGTACAAATAGCTCTTCTACCACCTCACTTCTCAGTGGCCAGGTCTTCTCAACTTCTGGAATCCCTCAAATATTCTTGACAGGCGGCTTCCTCAACGGTTCTCTTCTACTGTAGTCTGCAGTAAATCCTCCCAAAGTCATTCCCTTTATACCCTTTTCGGGGATGGATGCCTGGATTGATTATTGATGAGGCCCTTTAATCTGAAGAAGATATAGGTTATTTCGAAATAATATATCAGTATTACCCAAAGTCTTCCACCTCTGATGTTATTCTCCCCTTCCTTCGCTCTGTAGGCCTTTCCCAAATATTCTGGTCACATTCTTGTCTCATTTTGTATCAACTCTTGAGCTGTCTATCCCATGCCAGCGTAACGCTGCTTTGTGGTACTTGTTATCCCTTGCAGTAATGGCTGTTTATTTAAATTAGCCAACCTTATCTTAGAATAATGATTTGTCTAGCCTGGTTTAAATGACAGTGCAATATTAAACAACATTTACAAATTGTGTGGCTAATTGCTAAACAGTGACTTGAGGAGGAACTTGTGGTGTTGACCTTTGTCCTTCTAGAGAAATCGAAGACTTGGGAGGTGAGTTGCTGCTGTGCATCTTTGTAGGTGGTACATATACTGCGACAGTGTACCACGTTGAAGGGAGCCATTGTTTAAAATGAGGATTGGGTTGCTGATCAAGCGGGCTGCTTTGTTCTGGATAGTATCAAGCTTCTTGATTATTGTTGGATCTGCACTTATCCAGGCAAGTCAGAAATATTCCATCACACTCTTGGCATATTGATAGTGGACAGGCTTTGGGGAGTCAGGAGATGAGTGGTTTACCTCAGTTGCTCAACTCTGACCTTCCCCCTGCAGAATTCAGCAATATTAGTCCCTTTGAAAATCAGGGGGAAGTACCTACCATTTCTCTTGTTGAGATGGTCATTGTCTGGAACTTTATGAATGTACTTTATTGTAGTGATGTTAAGTGAGGTGATGTTAAATATTGGATGGGGTGAAATCCTCTGCTGTTCTTTCAGTCATGCTGTGAGATCTTGTTGAGGCACCTGAGAGAGCAGAGGCTTCAGTTTAATGTCTGGTTCAAAAAACAGCACTTGGAATGCCAGTCTGGATTATGTTTTCAAGTTTCGAGGTGAACTTGAAACCACAAAGCTCTGACTCAGAGGCGAAAGTGCTACCAAGTTAACCACTGCCGACATGTCTGAAATTCCTTCTGCCTCCTAAGTGGAAACAAGATAAACATGTTGGTGAAAGGAATAGAAGGATATATTGGTGGCATGGAGAAGGTTCATATAGATACAGCAGACGTGCTATATATAACTGCATGTTCTTTCATTAAGCACATTCCTAAACACATTTTTGATCAAGCTCCTCTTTGGCCAGTTTCCTGATTACACTTGTATGGAGTGCTTTGGAACAGTTCTGTATATTAAAAATGCTGCAAAACTGCATGGTCTTGAGCAGGCTCTTTAATTTGCTATGTTGATGCTCAATTAATGCATTTCCTTTGATCACCAGGAAAAATTAATCACAAATATTCAGCACAAAGGGAGTCTATGCGTGGTCTTCCACACAGAACATAATCTGTCGCTGAAAAATCTATGAGCCACTGATCAGCACAGTGCATTGATTCCCTCTTGAAGTTGTCTTTTTTCATCTTGATTTCAATGAACCATAACAGAATAGCTCTCTGTTGAGCGTTTGTAGTAAATGCTCTTGCATATTGGTACTCACATTGACTAGAAGTGCTTGTTGAATCCCTTGGAAGATATTAACCTTGTGTCAGTTTCTTTTCCTTACTCTCTGCCTCAACCCATGAACTGGGGCTGTTGATGTACAATGTTAGACCCAATCTTGGCTTTGCCCCAACTTTGTCCTGTAAATTGTTCACTGCCAACATTTTTGTTTAAGTTGATGTCAACAAACTCTGCACAGACGGGGCTTGGAATCGAGGACATGGTTGAGAAAATGACTATACCCGTTTCAGGTGTAACAGCATGGGGCCTGAGCATAAGGCACAGTTAAATACAGGAGACAGTTGATGATGATTTCAACTGAGTGATAGTCAGTCTCTAATAAACAAAATAGCCAAAGCACTGTGGATGCTGGAAATCACAAAACCAGAAATTGCTTGTAAAACTCAGCTGGTCTGACAGCATCTTTGGAGACAAAGCAGAGTTAGTGTTTCGGGTCAGTCTTTGGCAGATTAGAGTTGCAGGTATGAGATGAACCAGAATTTTATGTTTGCAACCTCTGGCACTAACACAATGGATGGAATGATTTCCAGTGCAACCTCAAGGTAATGAAATCTATTGGGATAGCTAGGCATGCATCAATGGGAGCCAGGTTGTCTGGAAGCCTCGTGACTGTCTTGCAGAGTTGTGTAAGAATTTTCCAATTATCTATGATGTTGGCCTCTGCACAGTGTTCCTTCTTTTTGCAGGAGTTGCACTGTTACTGGTTTGGTCATTGGGTGAATGAGCTTACACTGCGGCGTGGATAGATTGAGCATTGAGGAGCTGATGGCTTCTTTGAGCCTTTTTTGTATGTTCTTGCCTCTGAAGCTGAATTAGCCATTTGACCATCACTTGAGGGGTGCCTCTCCAGACCATCACTGTCATAGTTAAATCTCTGTTTCTGTCCTTTTAGCCGTGAAGATTTTCAACGGATCCCGGAGCTGGCTATTAACCCACTTGGAGACAGAATAATCAATGCTTTCTTCCCTGAAGGGTAAGTAGTGAATCAGTATGTGTTTCCATAATTAATTGTTGAGCGTCTTTCACATAGCTAGAGGGAGTTGGAAGAAGGGGAGTGGCAGAAAACTGAAGAGTGTTGTGGTCTATAGAGAAGTTATAGCAAGGCACAGAGAAAGGACATCAAGTACAACACTCGATTGATTCCTGAGGGTGTTTCTTCTATGGAAAGGTAGGCCAGCTCAGGCTTGTACCTGTTAGAGTTTAGAAGAACGAGGGCCAATCTTATTGATAAATGTAATACTTAGGGAACTTGATAGAACAGACACTGAAAGTATGTGGAAGAGACTGTAATGAAGGGACACTTGCAACAAAATATGGTGTCTCCCATTTAAGACAGATGAGAACTGTTTTTGTTACAGATGGTAAGCCTGAAATTCTCTTCCCCAGAGGTCATTACCCTAGGGATGGAGTTATTGAATATTTGTGAGACCGCAGTAGATAGATTCTTCATTAACCAGCGAGCCCATGGTTATCAAGGGCTAGCCGGGAAAATGTGGATGAGGCCGTAATTAAATCTACTATGAACTTATTGAATGCCCGTTTCCACCTCTGTAACGTCAGCCAACTTTGATCAAGTTCACTTTTAGGTTACTGATTTGTAGTTTCTGTTGTACAATTTCAATCTTTGCAATTGATAAGAAAACAATATTTTCCAAACAAATTGACAGCACCAGGGGTCATTTCCCCCTCATCACCACCTTAGGGGGAACAGGTTGCCCCTAGTTTAAAACTGTGTGATTAGGACAAGTTTCAGATAATGAGGGGGTTTGGCAGGGTAGAACATAGGGGAAGTGTCTTCACTTGTGCGAGACAGTTATAGTCATGAGCATTAAATGAAACCAATGCATTTCAGAGAAGTCACAAGAAACTTCTTCATTCAGAATAGTTGGGATGCGATGCTGGCTACCATGAGGAATCGTTGTTTTGATTAGTATAGCTGTATTTGAGATGAAGCTAGAGAAGTATGTGATGGAAAGTAATAGAACAATCTGCTGATTGAATAGTGCAGCTGAGTGAAGTTGTGATCAGGACTTAGCAGCAGATACTTAGCAGTACCCCCTTATCCTGCCGCCAAGTATGTATCTTTGTTTTCACCCTTTCTCCCCACCAGCTTCCACATTCATGAGGTCATCTGCCATTACCAACACCAATTTGGTCCCAGCACCAAACATCAAGCCCAATCTCTGCTTTCCAGAGAGACTGCTCCATCATAGGGCTTAAAAGCATTCAATCCCATTTGTCCAGCATCTTAGTGTGCAGGCATCGACAATCTGGCACTTACCCTGACACACCCCGACAACATCCCAAAGAGAACAGACACCCATGTGAGGGGCCTGTATGTCCAGATGGGATTAATTTGTAAACTCTCAGGCCACCCATGTCAGATGGGCTTTGCTTTAACTTGTGTAAAGCGATTCTTCTGAGCATGTCTTGTAGCCTTTGGGTTTTTGGGTGATGTTGAGTCGTGCTGGCTCTGCACTGTGCTGTGATCATTATGACCAGTTACTAAAGCGATGCTGGACCACATTCCTGCTCAGCATTGGATTTTTCTTTCCATTTGTGCTCAGTGAAGACCAGGTGAATTTCCGGGGCTTTATGCGGACTCTCGCTCATTTCCGACCCATTGAGGAGAGTGACAAAAACAAAGACCCTCGTGTTCCTGAACCACTCAATAGCAGGAACAACAAGCTGCTTTGTAAGTACCTGATTCTTTTGGTTAATGGTGTTTACTGTATTTGGCTTAGACAAGGGACATTGAGTAGTTGTTGTTCAGTGTGTAAATGAATTACCCAGTGTGACTCTTGAGTTTGTACATAGCAAGAGCTTACTTCCTTGTGCTGGGTGAACTTACCAGGGCAGTGGCACAGGGGGTTGGGAGGGGAGCCAGGTGCTTAATCACAGGCTGCCTACATGGAAATTGGGCCAAGGTGTCTGTCATGATGCTGTAGAAACTGTAGCAGAAGGTAAGTACCATCTTTGCATTGGTTTGGATAGCCTACCAATTCAGACTGCTGTACTCAGTGGAGGTTAACATAACATCAACAGCAAAATGACACACTCTCCTCTGTATGGCACAGAGCAAAATATTTCCCAAGGCAGAAATTGCCCAACAACCAGTTACTATCTCATTCAACATCAGCGCTCAAAATGTGGAACTGTGAAACTACCCTCCCATCCTGGCCATTTGCTGACAGGATTACACTCCCACCCTTGCTGGCACTGGCACTCCCACCACTGACAGGACCATGTTTCCACCCACCAGCTCTACCCATAACAGGATCACCCCAATGAACGTGATCCTTGAATAGTGTGTGTTCTCTATCCATACAGGATGCTTCAGGTTGCCTCTGATCTGCTGATGTAAAAGTGAGAAGGAACACATAGTAAGTCTACCAGTGTATCAAAGGATCTGCCTCTGTCTCCTCAGACACTGATTTACAATTTATATGTTATGAGGGTGGAGACAAAGGGAAAGAGGAATGTGGGTGATTGAATGGACAGAGGGAGTCAGCAAGCTGTTTTGAGAACAAAGGAATTGGAATGGATCAAAGAAGAGAAGAAAAGAGACTTTCAGAAAGAGAAGTGAATGCGAGATGAGTTCAGTGACACTCAATGCTTCACTCTCTGCTGCCTGCTGTCCTCTGATAATGTATTTTTGCACAATAATCCTTCCTCTTCTGTTTCAGTTGCTTTCAGACTATATGATCTTGACAAGGATGACAAGATTTCACGTGAAGAGCTCCTGCAGGTACTGAGTGCATTCTCCTACGGAGCTGTGTTAAACTGAACTAACTCAGAGTGGTCAGCAAAGAAGTGATGAGCCCAGTGTGTGAGCACTCATTCACGAACCCAGTCAGGTTTATGTGTTCTATCGCATTTCGCTCAAGCTTTGGCTATAAAGTGGCTTGGGATATCTATGAAGTAGAAGGAGAGATGGTGGTGCAGTGGTAATGTTATTGGACTAGTAATCCAAAGGCCCAGGTTAACCCTCTGAGGGCACAGGTTCAAATCCTACTGTGGCAGCTTGTGGAATTTAAATTCAGTTCATAAAATGAATAATGAATTCATTGGTCTTGAAAGTTGTCCATGGTCACAAATACTTGGTGATTGTAGTAAAAATCATCTGGTTCACTAATGGAGTCACAGATGTACAGCACAGAAACAGACCCTTCGGTCCAACTCGTCCATGTTGACCAGATAACCTAGATAAATCTAGTCCCATTTGCCAGCATTTGGTCCATATCCTTCTTATTCATATATCCATCCAGATGTCTTAAAAATGTAATTGTATCAGTCTCTACCACTTCCTCTGGTAGCTCATTCCATACACACACCACCCTCTGTCTTTTAGGAAGTAAATCTTGCATCCCTAACTAGTCTGGTCTATGTCTGATTTCACTCTGATAGAAATGTGGTCAGGAGCAGATAATTTAGTGATATTGATAGAGGGATTAATATTTGCCAAGAAATTGCAGGACTTAATGTCCTGTTCTTTTTGAATAGTGTTGCGGGATCATCCAACTGCTTGAGGGTGAGGGCATACAGAGACTTCAGTTTCAAGCTTCATCTGAAAGAAGACATCTCTGACAGTGCAGCACTTGCCACCCCCCTCCCCAATATATATGTGTATATGGGTGTGTGTATATATGTGTGTATATATTTATTTGAGTGCTGACCTGCACCCTGTTGGTTTGCTTTTACATGTCTGGGAAAGTTATATTTTTAAAACTAAAGACATAATCGAAAGGAAGCACTCACCCACCTTAGTGCCCTTCTTTATCTTGGGAAATAAATGCAACCCTGTCAGTGTGGTTGCTGTTCCCATCCTGACTTGGAATTATGACGTTTTTTCACTGCTGTAGGATCAAAATCCAGGAACTCCCTTACGCCAATGAGAGTGTTCCTACACACCAGGACTGCAGAGGTTCAAGAAGATGGCTCACCGTCTTCTCCAGGGCATATTATGGATGCTCAGTAGATGCTGTCCAGAACATGCAATGCCCTCATTCCAAGGAATCAAGAAAATCACTATAGAAAGAGAAGGAGCCCCAGTGAGAGAGGGATCTGAGAATACTGGGAATGTTGGCTCTGACGTATGAATGTTTCTAGCATTTTTTAGTGAGGCTGTGATCAGTCCAGGCTGCAGTGTGACCAACTTGTTCGGTGTCAATGGTTTATTTCCTTTTGCCACAATATAGGTCCTTCGCATGATGGTGGGAGTCAACATTTCTGACGAGCAATTGGGCAGCATTGCAGACAGAACCATTCAAGAGGCAGACCAGGATGGCGACCTTTCTATCTCTTTCACTGAATTTCAGAAGGTATGAAGGCAGCATCATACTCTCACTTGAGACTCTGCTGTCTGCTTCTGTCCAGGGCATTGAACTGTGACAGACCCACGTGTACCAAAGCCCGGTGTTATACCGTGACAGTCTTATTGTGCCCTGACGTTTTGGAGTTGCTCTGTTTCCTGCATTACTCTCAATTACTGGATTACTCTTGGCTCCCTGCCTGTCCTGTTTTTGTCTCTGCTCGCTATTTGTTGAGTCTGTTCTGCATCTTCCACCCTCTACCACCCTTCCTTTTCTTTCTAACAAATTTACTTTTCTCATTCTTTCCCATCAGGTGTTGGAGAAGGTTGATGTCGAGCAGAAGATGAGCATCCGATTCCTTCACTGAAATCTACACTCTGAATGAGCAGACGAGATCTCCACCCAGTGACTCTGTCTGCCTCTGACTATATCAACATATTAGCTGACAATGTAGAAAAGTTTATCAATTGCACAGGAGAGTGCCAGTCATTCCATAGATTCCCCATGGCTCAGCAGCCATGGGAGTTGTTACTGCTTGCAGTTAGTTCTGAGTCCCACCAGAAAGCTGTGCTCTACATTTCACCTGATGATCCCAGGTACAACTGAACAGCCACCCATTGGACAGAGCAGACTAATCAGCCTTGCTGGTGGGGCAGTGCTACACACTGAGGTGATGGTTCACAGAGGAAACCAGTCTTGCCTGAGGGCTTCATAGTTGTCATGGACTGCACTGTTCTGGTGCTCCTTGAAGTGGACTGCTGCCCCAATCAAACTGCAATATTGAGGGAATGTTGAATCAGGTTATTTTAATTGAATTTGTAGGTTTTTGTGATCGGAGTTATTGATTATAGGGTATTTATTAATTCAGTGTTGTATGAATTGTGGTTTTCATGATACTTGCTACTACAGGTCCTTCAGTGCCAGTTCTTCTAATTTGTCTGTTCTGCTTGTTATGTTTTAGTCCCCATCTCTCCAAACCCCTTCAAGGAGAAGAATGATTGCCTTTGATTTTTGTGATAAAACACTATTTTCCCTATGGTTTTTCTGTGGGACCAGGCTTGATGTGTAGGGGTGAGGGTTGAAATTTTGTGCCTGCAGGCCTCCCCTAATGGTGAGGGTGGTAGGCTGCGATGTTAATCTCACTGGATACAAGTGAATTTCCCTCCCTGTGCTTCCTGGTTGTGAATCCTAATGGGAAACTTGTAAATTCATGTTTTTAATTCTTCCTGTCAATGCAGAAAAATTTCTGTCACCCTCTCTCTTTGTTACTTAGCTGATTCACCAGTTAAAGGTGTCAGTTTGCTTCTGATAAATCAGTTCCTTCGTGTAACTTGAGATTTCTAATGATGCTGTGATATCTTTGGGAATTTCATGAGATCCGCTTAACAGTAGGGTACAGACAACAAGTGAGTTTAAGACTTTTTTCTAAACTTCAGAATTGCTCCATGTGACGTGACTGGAAAGTGTCCTCAGTGCCTTTTCTTCTGTATGGACTGGCATCTAGATACTGTATTTGTAACTGCTGTCATTTTTCAGTATTTATAACTAGCTTTTGCTGTCATTTCTACCAGTTGTGATTCACCTAATTGGTGAAGCTCTGTCACAGTAACATTCCAACAGTTTATTCTCGTGATTCACATCCTAGAAGGAAGGGCCAAAACAATTCCAGAGATTAAATCAGTTGCTATTGGTTTCATAGAGAGAGAAGAACAGGACATTATTGCTGTCTGGAAAAGCGCTCAACTAATTTTCAAGCTCACTTGTTCTAAGAAGCCCTACGTATGTGCCAGGGCTTTGGTGCAAAATTGCAGGGTTCTGACCAGATTAAGTACACCTTCATGTACTAGAGGAGTATAGTGAGCTTGAAGGCTCTTTGGTGCAGCCCCTGTTTCTATGTGCCATTCCAGTTGATTTTTTTTTTTAAGGCTGCATGTTTCCTTCATAGACTGTCACAATGATTGCCATTGGCTAAGATCCTGTTGAAGTCCAAGCCTTTTGCTTATTTGTCTTTATTTGGGTTCCTTTAGGTGTCTGTTCTTGTCAAATGGCATGGGAGAACAATGCATGCTTCAGCAAAGGCCTGAAGATAGACTGCCTGAGTTCCTCCCCTTCTCACCCCCCCACCCATAAATGGGATAATGGTACCAAAGTTTTCTCACACAAAGACTGAGAACAGCCATCAGTGCTGATCTGATTGAACTAAGCTGAATGCAACATAAATCTGTTGAATGCCTATGGCTGGCTCGCTGATACTATATCAAGTTTTATTGTCCTTCTCTGAACTGAGCCTTCACCTTTCCTATGAGAAGAGTATCTGTATGTTTCATAAATAAAACATTTAACCATCCTTCATTTTTGTGTCTCTCGGTTTGTGATGAATTAACATTAGGCTTGAATTGCAGCTAATTTTTTTATAAAAGCAGGAAGTGCTGGCGAAACTCAGCTAGTCAGCAATATTGCTGGAGAGAGAAACAGTTGACGTTTCAAATTCAGTCTGACTCTTGTTCAGGTTAACGTTTTGAGTCCAGTACGACTTGAGAGTCATACTGAACTCAACTGGATGCTGCCAGACCTGCTGAGTTTCTCCTGTAATTTCTGTTTTTATTTCAGATTTATAGCATCTGAAGTATTTTATTTTGATTTTCAGCTGGATTTTTTTTTCTGAAGAATGCCTTCAGTGTGGTGTTTGAATCATACAGACCTGTACTAAGGCTGAAAGCCTTGCTGAGCTGCTCAGCTCACCTCAGATTCTGAGCACAATGTAGTTCAATAATAATTTCCTTAAGGTTTCTATCCTCCATACTAAGATATCTAGGTCACTCATCAATATTTTAAAATGAGATGTCAAGTTAGCAGTCTTAACTGGCCACAATGTTTTAATGGAGGAAATGACTTTTATCCAAAATAGTTGGGACTTTTCTGGTTTGACTTTCAAATTAAATTTGACATGCAGGCTAAAGCGGTGTCAAGTCTTTCAAGGGTCTCTTCAAATATTGAGCCAAAGATGACCAAATCATTCAGATACATGGATAGGGTTATGGACCAAAGTGAGACTAGTTCAGTTTAGGAAATCTGATCGGCATGGACGAGTTGTGCCAAAGGGTCTATTTCTGTGCTGTATGATTCTATATTAGAAATGAATACTTAGCTATGGAGGAGAGAGATGAGAAGACAATGTTTTTGAGATTGAGATTTTGATAGACAAAAGATTTAGGCAGACCAGCTGCAAGGAAACGGAGGACTTTTGGTGTGGGATGAATAGGCCTCAAATATGGAGATGTAACATTTGAATAGACCAAGGCTCAATGAGACTGCAGAGCTTTCAAAGCCATGACCTATTACAATCCCTAAAACAAAATAACCCAAGTTTGTTGAATGATTTCCAAATGAAGAAATAGCAATAAGATCATTTTTAGTAGATTTTATTTTAACACAAATTAGAACCAATACAAATTATGAGTTACTCAATTGAGCAAATGATACATAGATTCATACAGTGCAGAAAAAGTTCAGCCTATCAAGTCTGCACTACTGCTAAATGTGTGCTAATCCCAATTTCCTGCAGTTGTCCCATATCCTTGAATGTGATAATGTTTGAGGTGCTCATCCAAATTTTTTAAGGTTGTAAGATTTCTGGCCTCCGCTACCTTCCCAGGCAGTGCATTTCAGATTCCCACCACCTGCTGAGTGAAAAAGTTTTTTTTCCCCCACCCCCCCCAATCCCTTCTGAATCTCCTGCCCCTTACCTTAAAACTATGCCCTCTCATGATTGACCCCCCCACCGAACCAGGGAACAGTTGTTCTCTATTCACCCTGTCCCTACCCCTTGTAATCTTATACACCCTAATCACATTCTCCGCCCCCACCCCCCCCCCCCCCCCCTGCTCCACTCTAAAGAAAAAACAATCCAAGTCTATCTAGTCTCTCCTCGTAGCTCACTTTCTTCACCTCAGGCAACATTCTGGCCAACCTCACCTATACCCCCTCTAGTGATATCACATCCTGTGATGAGGTGACCAGAACTGCGTTCGGTAATCCAGCTGTGGCTCTGTACAACTCCAGCATTACCTCCTTGCTCTTGTACATTATGCCATGACTG
The DNA here is from genome assembly GCA_024137785.1 of Ginglymostoma cirratum. Taxonomy (NCBI): domain Eukaryota; kingdom Metazoa; phylum Chordata; class Chondrichthyes; order Orectolobiformes; family Ginglymostomatidae; genus Ginglymostoma; species Ginglymostoma cirratum. The sequence continues at coordinate 4,609,807 of JAHRHZ010000133.1, forward strand.
ATGAAGGTGAGTTTCTCACATGCCATCTTTATCCTATTCAGTTGTTCTGCCAACTTCAGGGCTCTGTGAATAATTACCTCAAGATCCTTTTGTTCCGCTAAGCTACCTGGTATCCTGCCATTCATTAAATACTCCTTCATCTTGTTTCTTCTTCCAAAGTGCATCACCTTGCACCTAAATACCATCTGCCACTAGTCTGCCCATCTGACCAATGCAGCTATGTCTTCCTGTAACCTACAGTCATCTTCACGATTAACCACTCTACCAATCTAGCTAGATTTGTCCACAAATTTACTTAACATTCCTCCCCCCATAATTTTCATCAATACCATTTATGTATATAACAAACAATACGGGTTCCAGTACTGATCCTTGTGGTACACCCCTGGACACTGGTCTCCAGTCACTCAAACAGCCTTCTACCACTACCCTTTGTGTCCTATTACTAAGCTGGTTTCTGATCCATCTAGCCAAGGTTCCCTCAATTGGTCTCCAATATGGGACATTGTCAAAAGCATTGCCAAAATCCATATTAACAACATCAACTGAACTTGCCTCATCACACACAATCATGTTTTCAAAAAATTCTAACAAATTTGTTAGGCATGATCTCCCTTTGAAAAAGTCAAGCTGATTATCCTTCATTAACCCAGGCCTTTCTAAGTGTATTAACTTGTTCCTTCAAGATTTTCTCCAATAGTTTCCCTACCACTGACATGAGCCTCACCGGTCTGCTTTTTCCTCATTCATCTCTACCACTCTTCTTGAAAAGTGAAACCACGTTAGCCATCCCCTAATCCTGTGGCAGTTCCCCTATGGCCAGAGAGGAATTTAAAAAATTATGTCAGAGCCTCTGCAATTTCCTGCCTCACCTCCCACAGCAGCCTGGGATGCAATTCATCCAGGCCAGGGAATTTATCCATTTTCAAACCTGACAGAATCTCCGTTACCTTCCCATCTCCTACGTCAAACCGCAAGTTCCTCACAGACCCATTTCCTGAATTCCATACGTACATTCTTCTTTTTCAGAGTGAAGACCGAAGAGAAGTATTCACTTAACAGCTTTCCAATATCCTGCGGTTTCACACACAGATTGCCCTTTAGTCATTAATGGGGCCCCACTCTTTCCCTGGTTAACATCTACCCCTTTAAGTATTTATAAAGTATCTTGGGATTCTTCCTAATCCTATTTGTAAGTCTTTTTCATGCCCCCTCTTTGCTCTTCTAATTGCTTTCTTATGTTCCCTCCTGCACTTCCTGTATTCCTCTTGGGTTACAATTGTTCCTTTGGACTGACTAAAAGCCCTTCTCTTCTTCATCCAGTCTTGAATTGTCCCATCTAGAGTTCTCTGAACTTACTGCTTCTATATTTCCCCCTAAAAGATACATGTTGGACCTCTACTCTCCAGCTCCCTTTTGAATGCCCTCCATTGTTGACTTACCCGCAAGAATCTGTCCCCGGTCAACTACGGCAGATCCTGCTTTATTTTAATAAAATTTGCTTTCCACCAAACCAAAGCCAACTTTTGCAGGGCATCTTTTCCTTGTCCAGAACAAATTTGAACAATACTGTATTGTGGTCACTATCACTAAAATGTTTCCCCACTGCCACATCAAACACTCGTCAGGCTTCTTTTCCTCAGAACCAGATCCAGCACTGTGCCATTTGTTGTTGGTCCTCCTATGTATTAATGCAAAAAAACTCCCCCAGATACATTTCAAGAAATTACCCCACTAAACCCTTAAAGCTCTGACTATCCCAATTTATACTGGGAAAGTTGAAATTGCGTGGTATAACTACTCAATTATCACCCTTACACACCTCTGTCAACAGTCTACATATTTGCCCCTCTATTTCCCGCTGACTCCTTGGGGGCCTTTAATACACTCCCAATAAAGTGGCTGTGCCTTTAACATTCTTAAGTTATATCTGCATCTCATTTGAGGACCCTTCCAAGGTTTAGGACTGAGCCAAGAAGGAACTTCTTCTCCCAGAGGGTTGTGAATCTGTGGAATTCCCTGCCCAGCAAAACAGTTGAGACTACCTCGTTGAATGTTTTTAAGGCAAAGATAGATTTTTGAACAGTAAAGGAATTAAGCGTTATGTCCAGCGGGCAGATGAGTGGAGCTGAGTCCACAAAAAAGATCAGCCATGATCTTATTGAATGGCAGAGCAGGCGCGATGGACCAGATGGCCTACTCCTGCTCCTATTTGTTATGTGCTAATGCCAGCGTTCCTCTTCAACCAACCCTTGTTTCCCAGTTTGGCCATTTCTGGCAAATACCCAGCTGTTCAGTATGTCTGTACTATTCACATAGCTTTCCATGTCATCTAGCTGATGTTTTGTCAAGTTTGAGGTCATGTATGGAACAATTTCATTTGTACATGAAAAGGCACAATTGGTCTCATTACAAAGGAGGGGGGTGGCAAATTGAATGGTCACTCTGGGATTAAACCAGAACTGCAAGCTAAATTCAGTACTGGGAACGGCCACGATGGATGATAACTTCAAACATTGAGCAAATAAGAGACTGGGTGGAGCTGTCCAAAATGAGGCTTTCAAACTTCCCAGTGTGCCACATGAAAGTGTACCTCATCAGAGATTTGCTGAGCAATTTGGGAGCAGGAAGATAGTAATTAAGCTGCGTGTAAAGAGCTTTGCAAATCAAAACCAATAAAGGTGTCAAGATTGTGGTTAATACAAGCTTTTGGTCACTGTCCTTAAAATGTGCTGACCATTGCTGACTTAAAGCTCCATTGTCACTTGGCACCTTTTATACTTAAGTGGCTGCTTCCCATGTGATTATAGGTAGTGGATGGTAGCTGACCACTGAACCGTAGAATACATAGTGCAGGGAACTAGGAGGTCAAGGTTTTAATATCTTCCAGAAATATGCAGTAGAAATTGTATACTCCCAGCAAAGGGAAAAGCATAAGGCGACATAAGTTCTATTTAATGATGTGTGGCCAGCACATGCCACTGATGTCGGCAAGGGCTGTTGTCGTCCCACAGATCTGTCTAACAGCAGCAGCAGTTTCTTTACTGGACAGGCTGCACAGCTTGCATTTACCTGCCTTTTCCCACAATCTTCAGTTCCCTTACTGATTAAAAATTTGGTTAACTCAGCCTTGAAGGTACTGAACCACCCAGCCCTCTGTAGCAAATAATTCCATAGATTCACTACCTTCTGAGCAAAGAAATTCTTCCTTATCTCTGTCTTAAAGGGTGACTCCTTATTCTGAAATTATGCCCTCTGGTCCTAGACTCCCCCACAAGGGGAAAACAACCTCTCCAAATCTACCCTGTCAAGTCTCCAAAGAATCTTTCAACAAAGTCTCCTCTCATTGTAAACTCTTGCTGTGTTTACATCAGGTAGGCAAAGCAACAGTTTGGTGGGTGTTTGAATATCTTTTGTGGAGCAATGGGTTGAGAATTAACCAGAGTGTTGGCAAATGTTCTATGCTGCTTGTCTATGGTGCTATTTAAAGACAGCCAAACATGGGCAGTCTGCTGATCAAACTGTCTGTTACTGCGACCACCACCACAATGGCCCTGTGTCCAAGCCAGGAGTATAATTCGTATAAGGCCAAGGATTCAGCTTTAGACAGTGAGCCTGGTGTTTAAGTGTATATCAAGTACAGTGCCCTATCACATGTGAAATATTCATGCACCTGAAATGGCCACAGGCTTTTACCAGTTGTCAGAATTGCTGTGTGCAAACAATAAATTTCACACTGAAAGAAAAAATTTTAAAATGCTCTGATTCTTTAATCAGTTTTTATGCTGAAATAATGCAGTGTGGTGTGAGGATTTTTTTATAACATGGGAAGGAAGGACTACCTCAGAAGCAAAATTAGAGAACCTATGTTGAGGTTGATACTGTATTAATTTCTTTCAGCAGGGGACCCTACTTGTTTAAAACTTCACAAACAGCCTTCAGCTAATTGTTTTCATCTTGAAGTCATCTTCAAAATGAAGCATCCTTCGAATAACTACCAGAAAAAAAGGAACAGACATTTTCAGCATTGTTCACCAGTGCATTGTTGCCATATTATACAGTGAACAGAGTGCCAACTAAGTTCTATAGTGGAATCCTGTCCTGTCAGTTAGAGTCAACTTTTATAAGTGAGCTGTGTCCAGCTCTGTTATCAATTCAAGTTGTACGTGCCTTTTTCCAGTGACACGTATGATGTGAACAGGAGATCAATGATAATGGTCCTATTGAACACATCCTGTGATGGAACAAGAAGTAGATGTAGACATTCGGCCTCTCAAGTCTGCTTCGCTGTTCAATAAAATCAAGGCTGATCTGATCATTTTCAATGCCACCTTCCTGCCTTTTCCTGTAACTCTTGATTCCCTGCTGATTAAAAATCTGTCTCAGCCTTCGATATACTTAATGACACAGCTTCTACAGCTCTCTGCGGTAAAGAATTCTACTGATTCATTTCGTTCTGAGAGAATAAATTCCTCATAATCTCTGCAATAAGTCAGTGACCCCTTTTCCTGAAATTACGCCCCCGTATTAAACTCCCCCCCCCCCGAGGGGAAACAACCTCTCTGCATGATGTTGTCAAGTCCCCTAAGAATCTCCTGTGTCTCAACAAGGTCACCTCTTGTTCTTCTAAACTCCAACGCATAAAGGCCCAACTCTTTAAGAAAATCCTTCTACACACCCAGGAACATTCATCTCGTCAGTCTTCACTGCACTGCCTCCAACGTTAGTACAGCAAATTTTATTAACCGGCACCAATGGAACCAGCAGTGTACCGATTGATCAAATATTCCGGTTGATCAAGAGGCCCACATAATCAATGCAAAAACACACACTAAATAACAGAAATGTAATGCAGGAGGTATACATGTCACTATTATACTTTATTTGCAGCATAAATCACTTAAATAATAACACAACTTCGCTTTTAAAAAAAACTTACCAGCAGACATCACTCACACCCTGAACTGACTAACTGGACATTGTGGTTAACACAGTACACGTCTAGTATTTCAGGTATATAATTTTTGCAGGTTTATCGAGATTGCCAATTCATAACATGCTGGTTAAAACTAAGTTTGCAGTCTATCCTTCCTTATATAGGAGGACAAGAATTATTCACAGTATTCTGATGCATGCCTTGTTTAGTTTTAGCAAGACTTCCCTGTTTATACTTCACATCATTTGAAATAAAAGCCAACATTCTATTTGCCACCCCTCCTGGCTGCTCGCTTTTGGTAATTCTGTATCTGGACCCCAAATCCCCCTGCAGCTTTCTGCAGTCTCACTCAATTTAAATAATATTCAACTCCTCTATTCTTGCCAAAGTACATACATTTACACTACCCTACATTATACTTTACCTGTCATCCTCACCGCTAGCCTTCTCACCAATATTTGTGTTATCCTTGACAAACTTGTTGACAGTTTATTCACTTTTGTTATTCAAGCCATTTATATTGTAAATAATTTTGGCTCCAGTACTGAGCCTTGTGGTACTCCAGGCTGCCATCCTGAAATTACCTGCCTCATCCCAACTGAGTTCTATTAGGAACTAATCCTCCTTGTTAATATACTATTTCCAACACCTTGGAGTCTTATTAAGTAACCCTATATACTTTATCTCATGCCCTTTGGAAATTCAAGTATACTGCATCTACTGATTTCCCTGTATCTATCCTGCTTATTACTTTTTCAAAGAATTCTCATATTTATCAGGTATGATTTCCCCTTCACGAAGCTATACCAAGTCTGCTTGTTTATATTATGTATTTCTAAATACTCTACTATTATTTCCTTTATAATACTTTAATGTTATATTTTTCATGTTAACTATCAGGTCTATAGTTATTTGTTTTCTTCTCTGCTTTTTAATTAAAGGTGTTATATCGGCAGGTTTTCAATTCTCTGGGACTTTTCCAGAATCTAAGAATTCCTGGAAGATTATCACTATGTATCAACTATCTCAAATAACTACTTCTTTAATATTCTGGGATGCACCCATCAGGTCCACAGAACTTATTGGTCTTTAGCCTCATTAGATTCCATAACGCTATTACTCTAGAGCTAGTTATTGTATTTATTTCTTTTCCTCCTTTTGCCCTTTGATAATTTTGGAATGCTGTTAGTATCTTCTACTACGGAGACTGATGGGAAGTATTTACTCATCTCCTCTGCCATATACCTGTTCCCCATTATTTCCCCAGTCTCATTCTGTAAGGGGCCTATGTTCACTTTGGCCACTTGCTTTTCATAAATTTAAAAAAGCTCTTGCTGTCCATTTTATATATACTTGCTCGTTTACCCTTATTTACTTACTCTATTTCTATTTTGTTAGTTTTCATAACTTTCCCAATTCTCTAGCTTACTATTAACCTTTGCTACATTGTATTTGTTTCTTTCAATTTGATGCTATCCTTAAATTCCCTGGTAAACCAAGGTTGCTTTATCCCCTTCCTAGAATCCTTCTTCCTCACAAGGATATATCTTTGCCTTGAGCCACAAGCTATTTTCTGAAATGTCTGCAATTGTTCCTCAACAGTCTTTGCCCCTCCCCCATTTCTGATGAAGGGTTTAGGCCCGAAACGTCAAGTTTTCCTGCTCCTATGATGCTGCTTGACCTGCTGTGTTCATCCAGCCCCATGCTTGTTGTCTTTACCGTTAAATTCCTTTCCCTGTCCACTCAAGCCAGCTCTGCCTTCATTCCTTTGTAATTACCCTTATTTAAGCTTAGCACAGTTATTTCCAACCAGTTTTCTCCCCCTCAAACTGAATGCTAAATTCTACCGTATCATGGTCACTGAGTTTTCTTGGATCTTTGAGATCATTTCATATGCTTGCCTCGTTACACATTACCAGCTCATAAATAGTTTCATCCCTTGTTTGATCCACAACATATTGTTCTAGAAAAATATATCAAGCATACTCTCGGAATTCTTCCTCATGCGTACCCCGGCCAATTTGATTTTCCCCAATCTAAATTAAGACAGAAGTTCCTCACATTTAGTGTATCACCTATCTGCTGATCTGGGCAATCTTAAATCCATATTTCTGACTACACCTGATAACCTTTCATCCCCTTGCTTAATTAGCATATATCCACCCCTGCTTTAAAAATATTCAAGAACTCTGCTTCCATCATCTTTTCAGGAAGAGTTTTGAAGAATCTCATCCCTTTGGGAGATCCAATATTGCCTCAGTCATTCCTAATACTTCGAAACTACAACAGATACAACCTCTGCCTGTTCAACCCTTACCCATAACAGAATCTGTCCAATCTAGTATTAGTACAGTAAACCATTTCTGAACTGTTTAAAGTGCATTTGCATCCTTCTTTAAATAGGGAGACTAATGTTATACAGAGCTCTCACCAGTGCCCTGACTAACCTCCTTGCTTTTGCATTCAATTCCCCTTGCACTAAATGATAACATTCTATTGACTTGCTTCATTATTTGCTGTACCTGCATACTAACTGATTGTGATTTGTGTAGAACACCTAGATCCTTCTGCATCTCTGAATTCTGAAACCTGTCATAAGGAGCATTCTTCTTCTTTATTCTTTCTGTTAAAATGGACAATTTCTCATGTTTCTGTATCATAACCTATTTGCCAAATCTTTCACTTAACCTGCTCTTAGTCTTCTGTGGGGTCCTTATGTCCTTTTCACAATTGACCTTCCTAACTATTTTTGAATCATCAGCAAATTTAGCAAACCCATCTTTGGTCCCTTCATTCAAGTCATTCATAAAAGCCGTAAAAAGCTGACGTTCTACCAACAATCCCTGTGGCACAGCCCTCATTATATCTTGCTAACCTGAAAACATCCCATTTATACCAACTCTGCTTCCTGTTAGACAGCCAATCTTCTGTCCATGCCAACATAAATATGCCCTACATCATGGGCCTTTATTTTCCACAATAACTTTTTCTGTGGCACTTTATCAAATGCCTTCTGTACAACATACCCACTGGTTGCGTTTTATTTACTGTATATGTTATTTCCTCAAGGAACCCCGATAGATTGGTTAATAATGAATTCACAAAATTATGTTGATTCTGCCTGATAACCTGAACTTATTTAAGTGTCTCACCAGCAGTTTAATTTTAGTTTCTAACATTTTACCTATGACAGATATTAAGCAAAGTGCACTGCAGTTTGCCATTTTATGTCTCCTTTATTTAATAAAATAATAATTTCCACTGTCTTCCAATTCCTATTTTACATTCCTTAAATCAGGAGTGCTTTGGAAGATTAAAATCAATGATCTCATGAGCCACTTCTTTAAAACCCTAGAATGAAATTCATCAGGACTGGAGGCCTTGTCAACCTGCAGCTCCAGCAGTCCCAACTCTCTGATGACTGTGCTTTTCACCGGTTGCTCTCTGCTTTTCATTTCCTGACCTACCACTGCAGTTCTGAGGAAGGGTCACCGGACCCAAAACGTTAACTCTGTTTACTCCTTCACAAATGCTGCCAGACCTGCTGAGCATTTCCAGCAACTTTGTTTTTG